>JAQIXQ010000420.1:0-30542 GCA_034700485.1 Pseudosinella alba
TGGGTTTTGGAGGTTGGGAAAAAAGGGTGGCATTTCGAGGTCAGGATCTGGAGGGTATCTGGAGAGCGGCCGCCACAAGTGAAATATGTAATGTTATATGGCCCCATTGTGTCACATTTGCTGGCAACATGAATGCAATGTTTCAAGATCAGTGTTACATTGACGGTGTACGCTGGACAGAAACAACAAAGTCTTAACTATGACAAAAATATCACAGTACAAACATTTAGCCAACATTTACTAAACGTTGGTTTCCGCTTGGGATAAGAAAGAACACACTTGGGATTTAATGTACTTAAGCATATTCAAATTAGATTGGCAAATGGGCTTTTACCTGACCATAACTTGTTTCTTGTTTGGGGTTTTATATGATATGTTAATACGATTTGGGGATTGGGTCATAAATTTGGGGTCGGCTCAATAGCCTAAAGAACAGCTTTTGAGTACCTTGTTTGGCTGATGGGTATATGAACATTGGACAATGCCAGTTAGCGATGCTCGTTGCCGGCTTTTCCCCCGCGGTTGGTTTGCTACATTGTCAAATGCTTATGTACAATTTTCAAACGCTTATTTTCTTCTATAAGGATCCTTCAAATTTACCCGTATTGCATTGTAGTTCCACGAACATTGAGAATGGACATTTTATTATAATTACATGCCGTAAATGGTCTATTAGGGTTACTTATGGAGATTTGGCATACTGTTTTTTTATCTTTTTATTTTAGATTTTTACAGTTCGATATTTCTGTTTCAAATGGAAGCTTATTTTCGACAAAATTTTGAGCTGGTTTCACTTCGACATGTTTTTTTATGTATGGATTTTTGATAAACAACTTTCGGCATGACAGGACAGAACATCAACAAAAATATAATATTTACGATTAGCCGTTCTGCTTATGTAGATTTATAAATTAACATATCTAGAAGTAGAATACTAAACGCTATTTATGAGCAGGAAGATGGAGAACACTAAAAATTGAAGGAAAAAATCTAACAACAAATGGCAGAGAAAAAAAACCATCAAAGTTCCGAAAGGCAATCGTTCTGTTAATACCCCGTTCTAATAATTTGCTATTATAGTTGTTATTTTTTTGTTAGGGTTTGAAAGGAAGATTAAAAAAGAAAATAACAAAGAATCGAAATAATTTATGTATGTATATTGAATCATATTTCTAATCAACCTCTGAGAAATATTTTAGTGGCTACACGATCGGTAAATATTCTTAACTGAATGAAATCCAATAATTTCAATAACAAGCCCAATACATGTCAGACCTCCCATTAGCAATGAAAAAATTACAATGATATTCCCATCCAATGACGCACCCCGGATTTCAATCTGGAGAGTACGCCGCCTTCCAAAATATCCATCCATCTCTCCAGTATCTCAGTTTCCTTGAACCACCCAAGACGAATCTTAATACAAATGATGGGATCCACCTCCTAAGGACGAGACGAATGAGTGCTGAAAATAAGATTACTTTCCCAAGGGGCCTATTCAGGATAATCTGCTATGTCAAACATTTGCTGGACTTACTTGCTTATGACACCGACGTATTTTGTCATAATTTTGTTTCATGTCATTTATTTAGCCTATTCGGTAGGATAAAAATGATATGCATTTCAATGGGGGGAAATAAAACTAAATGGCTACACGCTGAATCAGTGGCTCCAAACATAATCAACGTCTTAAATATATTCTGGTGGCGACTAAATTAGCTATTATTTTGAATTGAAAATGGTAAATTTCAAATAGAAAATCAAGGCATGCTACTGCTAGACCACTCAATAGCAGTGAGAAAATGACAATGATATTTCCATTCAATGATGCCACCACTGGATCATCAGAGCTTGTGTCTGTTGAGCTCACTCCGGATGATTTCAATCTAGCAAGGACACTCCCTTCCAAGATATGCATCCATCTCTCCAATATCCCGGTTTCCTTGAACCACCCCAGTCGAACCAGAACAAATGATGGGATCCATCCTCCCAAAGAGGAAACGAATGACTGTTGAAAGTAAGTTTCCTTTCCCATGTACAACCCATTCCAATCCAACCCCCGAGCTAAACTCTTCACTACCGATGTGGGTGCGACAAGAGCCGTCTTATGACATTTCCTCAGTGACTTGATGATCTCATCATATTCCAATCTCAAATAATTCTTTTCCAGTCGATGCCGAACAGCTTTCAGGTCAATGTCATATGTCCAGTTTGGATATCTGGCAACGTAGCAATCTCTCAGAAGTTGTAAGATGTTTCCAGGATGGAGATGACTTGTGTTGTACACCAAGTGGCGGTTTTGGGGAGCTTCCAAATTTTCATAATACCCTACTTCAGTCCCTATTCTATTCTTAGCATCCTGAACTTCCGATTTTGATTGCAGCATATACGATCCTTTCAAATGCCCATTTAGTTCACTACTAATGTCCATGATTTTACTTGAATTGAAAAGGCTTGAAAATATTTTATTTTTCCCGGGGATCATTCCCAGACCCCATCTGGAGTGTCGTATGTACTGTGCATCCGACCTCGTGTAGACTTCAAACTTATCTTCCACCAACTGCTTGATACTCTGATATAGCAGTGGTTTCCGTGGGGCGATCATATTGTACACGTTTGCGTTAGGACCTTCACCAGGGACAATGGTTTTCGGAGTTCCCACATATTACCAAAAGTGAACAAATTCCACATAAATATCAGTACAAGTAGGCAAATCATCAGTCCACTCCAAACATCCTTGTCATACACATTGAACAGCTCGCCAAATGCCAGGGACTCAATTTCCCTAATTCCACAACTGAGGAACGAGAATGAGCTAAAGGGATCCGGCATCCAAAATGGAAAATGGAGCTCAAGGTCCGGCCGCAGCTTATGAATGATCCTATGAAATGGCGCTTTGTGAGAATGAACTATCCTCAGATGTGTACCATATGCCTCTGAATCGAACTCCACACGCTGTCCATTCTCACAGAAGTAGGTTTCCTCATCTTCACTCCCCACCTGATATGTGCTATTCCTTAAAATACTGGTCCATGCATGGATCCCAATCTCAGCGATCATGTCATTCGATCCCAGATGTGACTCTGGTATAGTTGGGATCGCTCTTTGGTGGTCATTTTTTGATAGATAACTTGTGCACTCTTGAATGTGTTTGGACACCCCTTTACCTGTGACACCCCAGTAGTACATTTGATCTGCCCAACCCTGACTCTCAATTTGGAGTAGTTGTCCCAGTTTCAAAATCAACGGCATGTCGATCACATTGAAAGTCAAGATGTCTTCTCCACATTGGATGCAAATGTGGGGGATGATGTTTTCCACGGAATTGATCTCAAGTCGACCATCCTCCGATTTCCTAAGCCATGCTAGAAGGAATGCCATTGATTTTGAAGATGGCTCATGTTCCTGCTGTCTATTTTCCAGAGAAGTAATGATCCAGTTCATAAACATTGTGGGTTCAGGCTCTAAGCTATTTCCCAGTTTGTATTCAAATTCAAGCAGGGATTGGGAGGGGGCAACTGCAACTTTCAGTATTGGAACTACGCTTGGTAGAACAATCTCGAATCCAGTCTTGCTCAAACTAGTTGACGTTCTGCTTCCATAATACCAGACATGAGAATATGAGAAGATATTTGTTGCAGTGTTCAGAAGGAAAAGCTTTTGTAATGTTTGGAATGCCAGTGTTCCGTCGGTAGGACAAGGAGGGAAGAGGTCAATGTGAATTTGACAGTTCCATAGTTTCACCCGTAATGAATAGCGAAAGAAGTCAAGCAACGCGCAGCCTTCCGGGTACCAGTGCCTGATATCTTGTGGTAATGAGCCGTTAGATGGGAAACATCCAGTCAAAACATTTAATGGATTTGAGATTTCAAGGGAATGTCCCCCTAGAACCCACGTCAGTCTTCTGAAATTCAGCAACTTGTCAGAAATTACTGCGGGAATAGGCTTTCGTATTACGACTGGTTGGCTAATGCCAGCAAGATGAACTCCAAGAAAGTTCGAGATTGTGACCAGGCAGGAGCTAGTTTGAAGTAGATTCCAGTTGGAGAAGTCAACAGGCAGGGAGGGGTCACCCCAATGCGAGAATAGTTCATTATTGAACCATTCCAGTTTCTCATTATTTGAGGGAGTAGCCAAGCTTATATAATAGCTGCTGGTATTGACATGGCTATTATCTGACAACCCATTACAGGCTCCGGTCTTGTCCAAAACGTGGAATCCCAAATTCATAAATTGGATGAATATGAACGGGCTCATTTTTTGATTTTTACTTTCTCAAACGGTTGTAGGTAGGATTTGTTTTCTCGTTCTTAGCCACCTAGTCCTCCTCTCCGACGTAGACCGTAAAGCCGTCTGGCTATTCCATAAATCTAGCAGTATCCATGCGCAGTTATTAATAACACGTATCGTTTTGCATGAATTAGAATACTGATTTTCACCAATTATTTCCTGCTGTTCCGAAGGCAATATCTTGAGCTTCGTAGCAGTCAATATCAGATTGTAGGTTCCACAAATACAAAATTGATAGATTATGCAACAAAGATTTTCATTATTAAAACCAGTAAATGATTCGTGAATCTTCAAACAACTTTTTAGGTGCATGTGAGATAATAGGATATGAGTGTCTTATTTCAACATTTGGGTTGCGCTTCCATTCTATTCCAAATCCCACTAGCCAGTCTCAATTCGTTCAATTATTCCGAATAGTTACAAAAAAAGAGAATAGTATATTATATTTCAGCGGGGAATTGGAAAAAGTAAGTGGGGAAATTCGATGGATTAAGAAAAATATGAATGACTGTACACCTACATACAGTTGAATTCACTTGAATTGAATCTCAATATATTGTTGTTGTATTTGTCAACCATGTCTGCTTGAAATTGAATGAGCACGTGTGAACTGTTTATTTGTACAATAATATGATGATGATACTTCAAAATAACTAGGTCTCCAAATTATACTCTGCTCCCGCGGAACATTTTATCTGACTGGACCATTCTCAGCAAAATCAATTTCTAGAATGGGTTCAGAAAAATAATGATCATCATATTTCCAATTTAAAAAACTAAATTACTTAACTAACATTGTCTGAATTGACGCGACCAATGTAATATAATAGTCGAAATTAGACAAATTCAACTAATTGAATTGTGACGTCACTGAACAAATTTTTGTTTGGCAGCGATTCAAGTTATTATTATTATTTTTAATAGTGAGTAACTTTTAATTAACTAACTAATTAACTAGTGATAGTTGTAAATGGGACTACCTATACGGACGCTTGGATGCATATGATGAAATAAGTCATAGTTACAGAAACCATCTGAAAGACAATCAGATAAAAAATTGTCACAAAATTATTATAAGAGTCCTTGCTATTTACAAAAAAAAATAAACAACAAAATCACTTACGTTCGCAATTACGAAATATGTCACGGGAAGCACGTTCCCCAATTTAACAGCCACAGCATTGGAGTCCAATTCATTCATAATTAAATATAAGTCATTTTCCGGAACGAATTGCCGATTGGAGCCGGTCCTCAGCCAATCTTTCAGTTCTCTGATCTAGTTTAAATATATTTTACTTAATGAAATATTGGAATTGCTATTTAATAAATCGTGTCATTTGCATTGGTTAGCAAAATCCTGAAAATCATCTGTACATGTTTTATTTACCCTGTGGGATGTATCAGCTCCTAAATATAGGATCAAGGCCAAACCAAAACCGTAATTTGTGAACGAAGCAATTTTCATCAAATCCGGATTGGACTTGAGAAGGTCACCGAATGTAAAAGCAAAATAGACTATCGCCTCCAACAAATGACTGCCAAAATTTGATCCCATCAACTTGTTTATCATGCTTGACAAAGTTTTCAACTCGTTATATCGAGCTTTTATTTCTTCCCAGTTTGAACTACCTCCAGAATGCTGAGACGGCGATGCCGATGATGATGATGATGATGATGATGATGATAGGCAAGAATTATTCATCATGTCGGGATTACAATGAATGGAATCGGTAAATGCAGCTACGGATGAATGAAAAGTTAGCAAAATAACGGTTATGAGGAAATCCCATCAGTCGCCTGAAAAATATGTTTTTCGTAACAAAATATTTACTATTTACAACTTCTTATCCGGGCAAAACATTTTACTTTATATAACCAACCTGTGAAGATATCCGGCCGCAGACAAAATTCCGATCACTGTGTCATAACCAGAGTATCCCGTGTCATTTGTGAAGCCATCCTTCAGGAAGAAATTAAAATATCCTGCATCGATCATGCAATTCCACCACCAGTATGTGCTCCAATTAGTATCGCCAAGGTAACCTTTGACCTTGATTAATGGAGTTGCCTCCACATGCGAACCCGTGAGCCATGTAGCCAATCCTATTGCTGAGCACCGAAATCCAGCAAAATAGACCATTGCTCCAGTAGCGGAAACTGGGAGCAGCTTCCAAAATCGTGAACTGGGGCAATGTGAAATTAAATTGACCGGAACTTGATGTTGCTTGACATTGCCAATGAAATTAACGATTTTCATAAATTTCTTCTTGTGACACCAGAAATTGTGTAAGGTTGCCAACTTGAGGAAAGTGCTTGCTAAAGTTCCAACTGCTTCAAAGTACATGGATGGGTTCTTACTTTGGGTTGGGATGGACAACCGGAATTCCCGAAGTATCCAAGGCAATTGAAAAACAGTTAGTACAAGGCAGATGGTTTTTTGAAGTATGGAGCCATGTGTAATAAAATGTTGGCTTTCCAATTTTGATCCTTCTGTGGGTCCTTTGACATTACGATTTTGGATCAATTTTAGACGAAATGGACAACAGCAAAAAAAGTATGCACAGTTGAAGTAAAATTTAAAATAGTTTGCCAAAGTGCTACTGCTTAAATTAAAAGTCATTTTATAATTCCATCAAGACGAGTCGATCGATGAGGTCGAAAATCACCTTGCCTTTGGCCTTTCAAAAACTAAAATGACGATGTTATACCTAATTTGGTTTTCTGTTACACGCAGTTCTCCAAGTTATGAAGTTTATCTATTTCTCTTGCGCGTGGAAATAATTAGGCATAAAAAGATCGACAACGTTCTATATGATAATAACATGAATGGATATAGTTATCGGATGAATGGTTTTGATGATGGATTGTCATCTAATTATTAGTCGAAGGTAAATTTGATAGGTTATATTTTAACAAAATTGGTATAACAATCTACATGCTTGGAATGCGTGAAATTGACATTCAATAGTCATTACTATTAGAAAGACATGTTGACCCATGGCTTGGAGCAAGGTTTGAGATGGGACTTTGTTACGGTCAAGTTTCTGGGAACACCTTGGAATATTGATCGACTGAAATCATTATGAAATGAATTTCAAGAATAATAACGGCCTGACATGGTACATCGGTAAACAAATATTGTTGTTGACCAAATGAATTGAAATTAATTAAAGGAAACTGAAATACTAAACGTCATGAAAAACTTCTTCGTATGGCATCGGCATTGAATATGCATTGATTTAAACCGGAAGTTTTTTTTGGGTTTCGTGGGAGTATGCGCGTAACATTTTAATTAGCTTTTGACTAGGAAGCCATGTATAACAGAAAACGTGCTTTGGCATTTAAAACAATGCATTGGGACGTCAATTAGAATTCAAAATAGTGACAAGTTTCACATTGCTGTTCATTTGTTCACTTGTTGTCGACTCCAGTTTCTTCTTATCATGTTAACTAATTCCGTATTAACCTGGAAAGTTCCAGCAGTTATGCATAAGCGAATTATGGTCATAACAGATTTATTTGATGCGCATGACAATCCTCTCCTCCATAAGCCAATAAATCCTATATACATAGATAAGTTTTGCTTTGTTTACCTCGGCATCTCGTTGATAAGCATGGTATTTTATTACATGTGCCGTCAGTCCAACGAACTCACTGACATGATTAAATATCATAACCAAACCAAAAGTCGGAACCTGAATATATTATTTTTACTGGGATGACGATTATGCATGTATCTTATGAAAATTCAGTATTAATATATTCAGATACTGTGCTTTTCTGTGTGCTTTGAACAATAAACTTACACCAGTCAATTCTAGTCAACACAAATAGATATTATCAACTCATGACCTGAGTTGATAATATATATTTGTGTCAGCCTCATCGGAGTCCATGCCAAAGCCAAAATCTCCTTATCTCCAACATTCTCAACAAATATTGCGTTGGCAAACAATAAAATTGTTCTCTTTACTCTCCTGCATTTGAATAAACGTCGGTTGAATTGCAGGCCAGGATGATGGACGATATGCAATACGTCAACGTGAAATAAATTGTGTCAACTTAATGATTCCTGATGTGGCCGATGTGGGATGCATGTCTTACAGTCCAAGTAGATAACCCAAATTCAAATCAAACGAACAAACATAAACAAACAGAAACATCGATAACTCACGGACTTAGTTATTACTTTTTGCATCCCTTTTTAAGTATTCTCTAAATTTCAGTTTCATAACCGAGGCTGAATAATTGCAGAGGAGTATGGTCCACCTATGATTTTTTTTTACAATTAAGCCAGTTTGTAAAAAGTAATTAAGTAATGACATTTATTTTAAAGTAGCTAATTAAACAATTCGAACACTAATAAAATGGAAGGCTGGCAGCTGGACCTGATCAAGAAAAATTTGCCCCATTTAATCGAAAACACAACATGTACACCCCAATTTCTTCGAAAATTTTTTGCGGCGGATAAAATTTCACGAGAGGAAGTGAACATCCTGGTAAGTAAACTTCTTTGCGAATAATAATGTGTTGAGTTGTTTTTGTCTTAGTTGGAGAAAATTAATGCCTGCTTTTCCATAATCATTCCTTACTAGGAGAGTATAACGGACAATGGAATGCGAGTTGCTCAATTCTACGAAATTATTAAAACTCGCACGGAAAGCTTTGATTTTCTCATTCAAATATTGGAAAGCACTAACCAATCGGGTGCTAGCAACATCCTAAGTCAACTTAGAACAGTCAACTCAATCAGCTATTGGAAGACCAAGCTATTAGGTACGGGATGGTACGGGACCAAAGTTTACATGGGGCGATTTGACGAGGGAGATGTTGCTGTAAAAGTGATCAACACGGGAATCATGGACATGGACAGAGCAAGAGGGGAAGTCAATCTCCTGAGGGGTCTCCGTTGCCATGAAAATATCGTTAAATATCTGAAAACTGAAGAAACGGAGGATAACATCCTGATAGCTTTTGAGCTCTGCAATGCCAATCTGCCGGATTGGGTTGCCAACGATCAATCCATCAATATCGGCATGGAGGAGATCCTTCTGCAAGCGACAAAAGGGGTAAAATATCTCCATAAACATATCTATATTCATGGGGATTTGAGACCCGCCAATATCCTATTTCATACTGGTCCGGGCGGGAAGGAAGTGCTTGTCAAGATATCTGATTTTGGCACCTCAAAAAAACTCCTTGATGACAACAATGGCTTGGGAACGGTGAGCACAAATCTATCCGTGGTAGCACTAGAATACTGGAGCGCTCCGGAAGTTCTCCAAGACTTGGGAAATATATTAGACAAGATTCCTCAAATGGTAAATTTCAATTTTAATGTAGCTGTTTTTTTCCAGTGATTTGAAAGTATCCCGGCGTATAAATCTTAACGTATTCACTAATATCATTTATCTTACAGAGTCCGACATTTTTTCCCTTGGCTGCATATTTTACTTTGTCCTGACCCGAGGACTGCATCCATTTGGGAATGAGGGGATGATAAAACTTGGATATAACATGCTGGAAGGAAAGTTCAATTTGAACCCAGAAGAAATGACAAAAGTGCCTTTTGGAGCTTCAGGTTACATTTCCTTGATAGAAGAAATGATTGCTCAAGATGATAAAAAAAGACCTCCCGCCTGCGAAGTTCTAAATCGATTGCGTAGCATTAAAAATGAACCTGGTGCTCTGACTCTACAAGAGAATAACGTCGCGAACATCCATTCCGAACCAGAAGGTATGTAAAAAATAATCTTATGTAATAACTTTATATGTTATTCTTTAAATATAATTTGGTTTAAACTCCTGGATTAGTGCCAGTAGCAGTACCTGCTACTGCTATTACTTTAACTGCCCAACCTCCTGATGGTAATTAAGTGTTCTTACATTATTGCTTTTCATTGCCCTCCCGTCAAACGCGAACAAGTTGAATGCAAAATATTAAATAATACACCATTCCATTTTGCCAGAGCAAGGTAACCTAAATGTTCCGGAAAAAAATTCAAAGGTTCGAGACAAGAAAGAGAAACCTAAGAAAAAAGATACTCCCCATAGTGAGAGGGAAGAAGAGTTCGAATCGGGGTCAGAAGTCGAAGCTAAACGTAAGTAATGGTATGACCTTTAAATATCCAATACATTGCCAAATGATATTATTGCTAATCGGTTCTAAATTTTAATTAATATCACATTGCGGAAGGTGACGAAGGGAAATCAAAGACAAGCAAGGACTCTTGGTCGGATACTGAATCAACGCAGCTTTCTAGTGATGGTAATGTAAACATTTGTCTTGTTAGCAGTTAGCAGTTGTTATACCAAACAAATGTATATTTTACATAATTGATTGAATAATTAATTTATACCTTGTCTTTGTGCCAATAATAAGAGACCGAACCTACTAGGAGTAAAATTATAACATTTCGTGTCAGGAAGAATGCAATAGATGTTGGTAAAACAGACTATTCAGATGATTCAGATAGTGAGAGCAGAAGCAAAGAACAGTCCAGCTCATTGTCGGAATCAGAAACTGGCATTAAGTGTAAGTATTTAAAAAAAATAACTGTTAAACACATTGCCGGTTGTAAGATTTAATGAGGAACAAATTTCACCCATCCATTTTCAATTTGAATAACGCAGATCGTAGTTTGAAATTTTCCGGAAAGAATTCAAATTCAACGAAGCGGTGTGACTCTCGTAAAGAATCGAAACATCATAGTAAACACCGTTCCGGTAACGATAATCGAAGCCTTCGCATTTTTACCGTTCATAATTAAAATTACAATTACAGTTGCCCTGAAATTATATTATTTATTTGAGAGAAATTTAACGAATGAAAAATCTGAACATGAAAAGTAAAAGAATTTTGAATCCCGGGTAACAATTTGCTTTGACAACACCTCTATCTTGGTTATTTAGGTAAGCAGGATAACCCTGTGGCAGGGACTTCTAAGTCTTCCTATGCACCAATTAAAGGTAACAGAAACACTCCCACGCTATTTATTTACATTCGTTGTAAGACAAAATTCTTTATTTTATCGCTAGATTTTCTACAGAATGAAATGTTAATGTTATTTTATTTTTGCTCATGAACTAGAAACCAAAAGTAAAAAAGTAAGTAAAAGTGCAGGAGTTCGAAACAAGAAAAGGGAAAGCAATGAAGCTAGTACCAAAAGTACTTCTGCTAGTGAGTCCAGCTCCGAGTCCGATATTGACACCACTAGAAGTAACTTGCAAACACTTCCAACTAATGTCAATTCGTTTAAAAAATAATAGATGTACAAGCGCAAATGTCAATTTTCACAAAATATATTTTAAACACAGAGAGCATTTCGAAAGGGAAAGAGCAGGAAGCAATGTCAAGAAGAGATTCTAGCTCTGATTCAGAAGCAATTGCAAAATCCGGGAAGAAGAAAAGAAATGTCAAGAAGAAGAACCAGGACAGACCAACAGAAATTGTTAAAAGCAAAAGCATAAGACAACCGAAGACATTCGATGTTGTAAACAGCCCAAGAGAGCTCCCACTATGTTTTGGCAGATATCATCCATTGGAACGGGTTGATCGGAGATATAAAACAATTAAGGACTATATAATTCAAGGAAGTCCAGCCGAGGATTCAGGATTGAAAGTGATTATTCATCAAATATTAAAGTTTGACGAATTGCCGGCTCCTGGCATCCCATCCACCGCCTCGACTTCAGCCAACGCCAAAACGGATTTGACTAGAACTAGAATGCTACTGTGGTGGAAATCGACCCCGAAAAGTGTCGAAAAATTGGGACAGCGGAAAGAGGGATGCATCGCCTTCTACGATGTGATTGGTCGCGCATACACGGCTCCGCCAAGTGAAATAGTTGGCCCCGTCCGCCAAACAGTTCTACTTTGCTCTGTATACACTACTCGTAAATCTCGCTATATTGTCTTGTCTTACAGTTAAAACTAACAATATCATAATAAGTAAGTATTAATTAAACAATGCTCTTTTTGGTTTATCTTGGACGACGGCACAAATCGGAACATGGCTTTCGGCACTGGGTGAATAGGGCCTGGCCCAATGGACATGACTCCATCGAGGGAGTAGGTCGGTTCACTCCGCAGCCGAAGGACAATCGAGCTGATGACTCCATAATTGTTCCATGTGGCAAACTGGTGGAGCACGGAAAATACAAAAAATACAGGTTAGACTATAACGAATACCTGATTTGCAACCCCAACTATGCCAAGGTGAGGTATGCAGTGGATGTGGAACTGAAACCTCTATGTGATGGAGGAAGCGAATCAGAGCAGAGAGGAATTGTAAGCCGCAACAGGGGACACGTACAGCAGGATGTGACATCCAGAACAGGACACGCTAACGCTACCCACAATAGAGCAAGGGGTGATGGGGGTAACGAATTAGAGCGGAGTGGTCGTATAAACCGCGACAGGGGACATGCACAGCAGGATACAACATACGCTCAAAGGGAACACCCCGAAATGCTCCACCAACATTTCACGTCTCAACAACCTGGAATGCGTTCACAGCCCCCCTTCATGCCCCGGCAACCATCCATACTGAACCAACAGCAATCCATGATGCACCAACAACGACCAATGATGACCTTCCATCAACAACAGCCCGCACTGCATGCACAACGACCACAACAAAATATGATGCCTGAAGAGAATCCTATATCATACCAACATTATCCCATATTGACCCAACAATATCCGGTAATGTACCAGCAGCACCACACAATGCCGCCACCCCAACCGCAAACAATTATGCAAAACACGTACGAGGAAGGGGGTCAGCGGATGGATTGATTATTGTGCCGGTGTGCAACCAACAGGAGTTCTTAATAGGTCATATATGACCTGTTTAAACTATAATTCAGAAATAACTGGGTTTTCTTTAAATATAATGAAAGTGTTGTAGAAGTTCTTATTATTATGTAGTAATTTTGTAGACCTCGTTTGATAATAATAGTTCCAACTATAACAAGAAAAGAAGAAAATAAAGTGGGACATATTAACCTACGCAACAGATATGGATTATATCATTAAATTGGCAGTTGGGAAAACGAGAACCTCTTGATCCATCTCGCCCATGTCTCATATCATCATTTCTTCTCTTGTCATAAACTTATTTGTATTTTGACCTAATATGACCTATGTCATTTCATCCCGTTTCACCATAGTTCAGATCGCTGTCATTGTTATTACTTTTTCGTTGTCATTCACAATCATCGAGGATGCTTACAGTTCGGTCTAATATGCAGAGGATGGATGATTATCCAAGATAATTTATCTTGGTCAAATATTTGGTGAAATTTTGAATTAGAAATGTCGCAAACGAGAACAGACAACCGAATGATTAAATAAAATTGAATAAAACATGATATGATATGGCACATTTTCATAATCGTTTAAAATAGCAGCAATGAAGCATGGTGAACTAAATTGATTTTAGATTATATTTTTATTCACATCAACATCACAGGATCAATTCTTCTTTGCTAGTCACAATCTCCGGACAAGTTAGCATGTCAACATTATTAAAATTCAAACTCATATTTTAATTTGTATCCGTGATAGTGATATAATTTATATAATTAATCTTCAATTACTCTCATCGCCGATGATGGAAGTTTCCAGCAGATTCTCTCCTCGTAGAATTTAATGAGCACTTGAGGGCATTTGAACTTAACCTCCTGATGGGGAACGAATTCAGGGACCTGACTATTCTTCCACTTCATGAGGAATATGGCCTCCCCAGTGGAAATTGTCTTCCCAGCAGCTAGTATTTTTTCTGGTTGGAGGCCACGGGCGAAGCCGGTCACCTCCTCCTTTTTGTCATTCCCAGTTTCCTACAGACAGAGAGGAAGGAATGGCATACAATTAAAAATAGTGTATATCAAAGTTATCAAACCGGCTATATTAAAAAGTTACTATTTTCACTTGGCACCAAGCCAACACTCACCTTTCCACTCTTAATCTTCTTTGGAAGATCACCATGACCAGCCACATTGGCACATCTTGGAGTTGATTTGCTCTTCATCTTCTTGGCTTTCTTCTTCTCCAGTTTCTTCTTTAGCTTCTTCTCATATTCTTCCACAAGACCAGGCCAAATGTCCTCTTCGGTCACCCAACAGTCCTCATCCTTCCCGTAACCTTTCCACCGGATGAAGTATTGCACCTTCCCATGAACAATTAGCTTGGACAGGATCCTGTCCACAAGATATTGATCCTCTGCAAGCTCCCCAACATTTCCAGACTTGTTATCCATCATTCACAGCAAAACTTGTTAATGCAAAACAAAAAGAAACCAATTAAATTTTTAAAAAAGTATGAAATAGGCTATATTATTAGGCAGAATAATAACAAGCTTGTTTATTTATAGTTCCCACTTCACAAAATGTAACTTTTAATTTAATTGCAAATTTAATTAATTAGCTTACCCAAGATATTTGTTCCCGATTTTATTTTTCTCCCAACAAGTCACAAGTGCAGAACCTAACTACACTACTGATAATTATTTCTTTAATTTGCTGAGGGGTGTATTTTTTTGGAGATCATTCCAATCTGAAAGCAACTCGTCTTCTGCCTTCTTCAAGGAGAGTTGGAGAAAACAAACCAGCATAGCAGCATGACAAGAATGGGATAAAAGACAAGGTCCGTGTATTGGGGTAGGTATAAAATATAGAGAAATGTGATGATGATGATGATGATAATATCATATCATGATTGTCTTCAAACTGTTGACTCGAACCTAACTGTAGCATTCACAGCCTAGAAATATTTCTTCATATAGCATAAGAGGACCAAGTAAGTAGAGAGAGCTGCTCCTTCCTAAATACAGGAAGAGTTTATTCATGTGGATGGTAGATATGGAATATTAAGAATGGGAAGAAGAGGACGAGGGCTGCTGGCGTGACTCCTAACATAACACTGAAGCAAGTGATAAGACTTTGGGAAAGGAGTTTAGAGTTACTCATCTCATGATCATCACGTCGTGCTTGGATCTAGGATCGTTCATATGCATATGCATTTTCTTATCAACAATATATTAACTATATGTGTCTGTATCACTTATCAGTTATGGGTATGACTTCCTTATAAAATAAAAGTAGAATTTGGAACATTAAAATGCATAGGTAAGTAGAACGGCTTGACTTCTTAGTTAACGATGACAATTATCTTATGAAAATTTTCCATTTTTTTTTGTATATTTGACGTAGCTAAGATCAATAAACTCCGCCTTAGTTTGCATAATAGCAATATCATTATTAACTTTTGAAAATACTGTGAAGACGTGACTCATTCCAGAACAAGGTGTACAAATAATTAAAAACATATAGAAATGTCATGTAATATGTAGGAATTAGTATTTGTTCAGCCAGGACTTCCAATTTGATTATGCTAATAATTAACTACTAGTTATTTGACTGTGCTTGCATTACTAAAATAGAAAGCTATTAATGTAGTAATCATAAAAAAATTATTAATATGAATGCCAAAATTGCATCCAGCATTTTATGTCATTGTCATTTTTTCCCTTTCCGTTTTGCTAACTTACGATTAATGACGCTTATCTAGCATGAATATGTATTATAAAATGGTTTATCATTCTTCCGGCTACTTCAGACAACATGGACAGACAATTTATTAAAATTGGGAGCAATTTAAGCATTTCCAATAGAATTGGTTAATCCAAGTAATCATTACAACAATTGATCGACTATTAAGGCTACAACTACTATCGCATATAATAAAACTGAATAATGGCATTACTTCAATTGACACACCGCTCAATTTTACCTCATCTACTAACCGAACAGTCCATTTTTGATGAGAAATCCGCCAAGTTAATTCTATCGTCCACATGATGCACTCATGCGTAAACCAACCACCAATGCCAAAAACTAAAAAGCTACTTACTAGAATAACTTTGAATTGTCATTCAATGTAAAAGTTGTCGTAACAATATTGTTCATGACCTATTAAATGCCACGATGCATGCATGCCTGAGGTAGCAATTTTACAGGTGTGCATTAATATTATCGTCGTTCAAGAAGTCAGACCTTATTTGCAGTCAATGTCAACAAATTGAGCTGCAAAACATCATACACCAGCCTTCTCAACTTCTAATCATATGAGAAGTTAACACAAGCAGAGTCATTTGTATAATCAAACATGAATTTACTGTTACTGCTTGTGCTGCTCCTTCCATTTTTAATTTTATTTTCTTGCAATAGCCTAGAATTCAAGGGCTTGATCAACCTCTTTGATGATTCCCAGTGCACTTTCACCTACTTTTATTATACAACGGAGGTCAGGGGAGGATATATGGAGCGAGTTGGGACGTAAGTTATTTCAATGTCATGGCCCGCTTTGCATACATACAAATTGCTTTGTACATTAACCAAATTATTATATAATCCCGTCCATTGATTAACAAACAATTAAAGGAACATGAGTAAACTGACACACCAATCCGCTGACCAAGTTAATCTGCTATTGGAACACCTTAAGGAGTTCACCCTAGCCATTAGAATCCATTCAATAGATTTGACACTCAAGCAATACCGGAATAAAACGGCCTCGGAGTTTCAATGGAGACATTCTCGATGCATCGTGCACCTCGTCCACAGATCAGATTCCAAACTGCACTTGCTCTCAACAACTCAACAGATTGGAATATCTCCAGAGTTTCTATGTATTAATTCTTTTCAACTCACATTCAAAGAGGAATGACCCTAGACAAATATTACCATCAGTGCGACTGGGTCCTCCAGCAATAATACTAATAATTTCGGATTTTGATAAGATTACTACCTTGCCTTACCTTCCCGGTACAGACAAAGAAGAACATACGAATGAGCAGTTCTCTCTTGGTGATGTGATCTCCATCGAAGAGCTTCGAAGACAATGGCAATACATACAAAGGAACTTGCAGAGACAACCCATAATTTTACTGAGGGAGAGGGTGGTAGAACCCCAAACATGTAATTTAACCACATATGCTATCTGGCCATCAGATTGCAGCTTACAGATAGTAGCCCATTTATTAAATGCCAGTTTAGTCCCTAATCGAACCGTCAACTGGAGAGATCCCAAAATGGTAAACAGTGTACAAGGTTTCTTAGTTACAAGTAGTTGGGTCTCCACCAGTAACATAAAGAAAAACGCAAACTTCAATATGAAATATCATCATCATCGAAAGCAAGACGTTATATATGAGCTCATTATCGTGAATCGAGATCAACATTCTCGACAACTGACGGTCACCCTATCCGGCATATTGGAGCCCTTAAGCTCCGGGGTCTGGATGTCTCTTTTTCTATCGAGCGTCATCCTGGCAGTTTTATTCGCCATTCGCATGCCACCCAGTTTACATGACCGTTCCCGGTCAGTTAAAGAAATTTTTAAGAGTCAGTTTAGCATTTGGGTGTCCTTATGTTTGCTGCTTCTTGATCAAGCTGGTCGATTTGATGCGAAGTCAATTTCCATAGTTCTGTTGTGGGGCATATGGGCCATGGCCGTGCTCATAATTTCTCAGGCTTACAGAGGCGAAATATTCTCGACATTGGTGCTTACCCCACCGCAACAGGTACCGGGGTCCGTGCAGGTCCTTGCTGAAAGTAACACGATGATATTTACCGAGTCAAGTTGCACTCAAGATTCCAAATCCTTGTCATGTCTGAAAGATATCATCTTGCCCAAGCTCAGCGGAAGTGTCTACAGAAGGTTAGAAAATAATGTTTACTTTTTTCCCGGGACAGTTCTGGGAATGACAACCAAACTAATTCAAAGTAACACAATCAGGGCCAAGGTTTCAGAAAACGATACAGAGTTAGTAAATCTGCCGAAAACGTTTGCCGTGATAGCTGCTAGTTCAGCCATTTCATTGTATTACAATAATTTGCCCATCATGGGTAATCTTACGGTTTCAAAAAGAAGGATAGTGCATGAGTTTACAGATCCACTTTTCATGGCAGCCAGTGGAAACTACTTGTTTCCCATTTTGGGTCAGATTATTGCAGCCACTGAAAGTTCAGGGTTGTCCTTAAAGTGGTTTAATACATATAGAAAATTATGGGAGTCGAATGTTGGCTATACAAGTTATTTCAGAATTCATTATAATAGTTCCGGACTTTCCAAAGGAACGATCACGGAAGATGGGAGGAGTTTGTCGAGGATGCTACGAGCAAAATTTATGTACTGTCAGGGGGACTGCACCAGACATGCAGAATCGACTATGGGAGAATTTTCAAGTATTTCTGGTTCAGTTTATTTCATGATCTATATCGGTTGGCTGGGTTGCACAGGAATAGCCGCGTGTGTATTTGCTTTTGAACTGATGATCCGTAGCAAAGTAAGGTTCATTGTGAATAATTCACAATGAATTGCTTGAACAAGATTATGGACTAGGGCTAATTGTAAGGGAATCAGGGTGACACTCGTACCGTATAC
Source organism: Pseudosinella alba (assembly GCA_034700485.1). NCBI lineage: Eukaryota > Metazoa > Arthropoda > Collembola > Entomobryomorpha > Entomobryidae > Pseudosinella > Pseudosinella alba. Next base: position 18,740 of record JAQIXQ010000420.1, read on the forward strand.
GGCAACATTGATAATCTATTAAGTATATTTTCCTCCCTTTTAAATTGTTTGAATTAATTGGCCATAGCTTTTTAAAATTAGTAATTGATCTGATAAAATCACTCAACGTAGCAAAACATCATGTTAATAATTGTCAGTTGTTATACCAAACAAATGTATATTTTACAGTTTGTCACCATAAATTATCATTGAGTAATTTATTTATACACTTGTCGATTTGCCAATGATCAGAGATTGAACATACCAGGAGAAAAACTAAACCGTTACGTATCAAGAAAAATGCACGGGATGTAGATAAAACAGACTATTCAGATGATGACTCAGATAGTGAGAGCGGAAGCGAGGAACAGTCCAATTCATTGTCGGAATCAGAAACTGACATCGTCTGTCCGAAAGTAAGCATCATCCGGTCATCTCCATTTGTCATTTCCAGTTTTCTACAGACAGAAGGAAAGCAAGGAATGGAATGAAATTATAAATATTTTTTTTTATATCAAACCGGCTACATTAAAAAGTAACAATTTTCACTCGTTATCAAACCAACACTCGCCTTTTCTTTAATTCAACTATAAAATATAATTTATTTTTGATTCATATCTAAAATATGACATGACAAATGATTTCACTTTTTTCTAATCTAATTTTAAATCATGTTACATCTCTACAAATAAATTACCATTATACACTACTCACTACATAGAAAACATTTAATCCGTCAATAATATTGTTTTCTTTTTAAATTTTACAACTTAAAGAAAGTCAGACATTATTAATATACTTTATTTTTTGCATGTAGTACTTGCTAAGATTGAAGATAACATTGATACCGGCTTGCATAACCACCACCATTCACCCCCTCCCAATTTCCCTTAATCATCCCGAGCCCAAAATGATGGAGGGACCCAAAATGTTTTCTCCTGGAAGTAGGCTATGAGCAACTGAGGGCATTTTTCCTTGGCTTCTTCATAAGGAATGAACTCGGTCTGGGAACTGTTTTTCCATCTCATGAGCAACATGACCATCCCTGTGGACTCATGGCTCCCCATGGCAACGATTTTCTCCGGAAGGAGACCCCGGGCGAAGCCGGTCTTGATTGGGTAGACAGCTTTACTATTATCAGTATTCCTGCTGCTGGGGACCTCGAATACCTGTAGGTGGAGGGGGGAGATAACATTTTAAATGTCTTCAACCAGCATAATTATAATCATAAATACTGTTCATATTCTTAATTGAACATCCGGCAACTCACCTTTGACCAACCCTCCAACCTCCTCTTCTTGGGAAGACTTCCAAATGGCTGGACGGCTGAGGCCTCCTCCCGCTGACGACGACCTGGGTTGCTGTCCAGCACATCAGCGCGCTTTGGGGTTTGCTTCCACTTCATCGAGGTGAAGAAGGATCGATGACTTTTCCTGGCAGCCTTCTTTTGTTGTTTCACCCTCAACTCTCGCTCAAACTCTTCCACTAGTCCAGGCCAAATGTCGGACTTGGAAACCCAACAGTCCTCCTTATTCCCGTAGCCTTTCCAACGGATCAAGTAGCGCGGCTTCCCATGAACAATTAGTTTGGACAGGATCCGCTCCACAATGTATTGGTCATCCGCAAGCTCCCCATTTCCGGACGTGTTATCCATCCCTCACAGCAGCTAAACCTGTTTTTACAAATAGAAAGAAAGCAAATCAAAAAATGTGAAATAATGTAAGAAACAAACTTGTATATTTCCCATTCACAAAATATAGCTTTTAACGTATTTATAAATCTAATTAATTGGCTTACTTAAATATATTTGGACCAGATTTTATTTTTCTCCCACCCAGTACAGAACTACACTGCCGATAAATAATTTTTAATTTGCTGAGTGGAGTATTTTTTTGAGGAACATTCCAATCTGAAAGCAACTCGTCTTCTGCCTTCTTCAAGGAGAGTTGGAGAAAACAAACCAGCATAGCAGCAGCACAAGAATGGAATAGAAGGCAGGCTATATGTATGTAGGTAGTATTAGAAAATACAGAGAAATGTGATGAGGATGATGATGATTGTCTTCAAACTGCTGACTCGAACCTAGCTGAATCATTCACAGTCTGGATATATTTCATCATCATATAGCACAAGAGGACCAAGTAAGCAGTCGGAGCAGGAGAGTATTTTCAAGCAGTAGCTTATTCAAGTTTCTGCTTGAATAAAGCAGAGTTTATTGATAAGGATGGTGAGGGGGCTATGCTGGTGTGACTTCTAACAGAACACTCATGCAAGTGATATGACTTTGGGAAAGGATTTTAGGAGCTACTCACTCGACTCATCATCATCACATCTTGCTCGGATCCAAAATATTTCATATGCATTTCCTTATCAACAATATGTGTGTGTGGAAATGACTATTACTTCTTTGCCGAAAAGAGTTGGAGAGGTCAAATTCAACTTGACTGAATGAACCCATATAACCCATGAGTAAAGGATTAGAAACGAAATGCTAGGCTTATGACTAAGAATATAATAATGATGAACTGTTTCATTAAATCGTGCGAAAACGGGAAAATTATTATTTTTAAATATTTAATGAACCATCGAATTCTAAATTAAGATGGAAATTACAGCTAAGAGGTCAGTAGTCCTTCGTCACTTGACAGTGCACATATCAGGAATAATCGCTGAAGTTAATAAGAAGGAGCAAATTGGAAGAAATATTTTATTTCTCTTTATTTCCAGTGCTCATTCTCCCTTCTCCTCCTCCTACGTTTGCCTTGCATGCAAGCCAAGCATGAGGTATTATTCAGGTTACTTTAGATAACTTGGACGCAAATTTTACTGAACTGGAAGATAATGATTACCTTCCCAATACAAATGACAGGATGCAGGTGACTTAATCTTTAAATTAGACTCTTTCCGCTTTGAACGTTGAAGATATAACCTAGTTAAGAATACCATTAAATCCACTTGTCGGATGAGCATTGTAATGGGCTTTTAATAGGCACTAATTGAACCTCATTTATGGGGGCGTTTCCAATGGAAAAGTCGATTTAGATGGTGCGATGTCATTCCACCATGTCAATTCCATCGTTCAGACAGAGGATGCAATCATGTATTAAATATGTTTTTTTTAAATCAAACTACTTACTAGTAACTTTGACTTGACATTCGACATTCCGCAGGTCAAACTGGCTGCAATTATTTATAAAAGGATTTACTTTTACTGCATTTAGATAAGTGGCTGGTGCATTATTCTGTCAAGAAGTTTACTGGCTCGAGCAGTCCCATTCTGTTAGTTCAAGACCGTACTTGTAGCTAATTTAATAATATAAACAGCACTATTTTAAGTATGGCTCAAGTTACCAGATTTTGAGAGTAACGACATTTCCTAAATCTGTGACACATTCATAAAATCAATTATTGGAAGTTCTGTTGAATATGAATTTGAACATGCAATTATTGCTGGTGCAGATCCTTTCATATTTATATCAATTTTCTTGCAGCCGGCTGGAATTTAGGGGCTTGGCAAGGCTCTTTGATGACTCTCATTGCAGCCTTACATATTTTCATTACACGGAGGCCATGAGACGGCACGAAGGGGCAGTTTTAACGTAAGTTAACTCAAAGTCTTGTCTCGATTTGCATAACATTCTGAGAAAATGCAAATGATTGTTTAACAATTACAGGAATAACATTAAATTGTCACATCCTGCCCACGTGGACCATTATAAATTTAATCTGGTAATGAAGCAACTTAAGGATGTCACCCTAGCCATTACTATTCGTTCGATGATCAAACAATCCCAGAACAAGACGATTTCTGAATATCAGTGGAGGCATTCTCGTTGCACTGTACATCTCGTCGACAAAACTTATTCCCATGCTCACTTACTGTCAACGACAACCACGCAACACGTAGGCTTTCCCCCGGATTTCCTACTGATTCTTTTCCATTCACATTCATCATCATCAGCCAAAAATAATTACAACCAAATAATCCCACCCATACGACAAGGCTCACCTGCCGTATTCCTGACAATTTCGAATTTTGACAAGGTTACCCTGCTTTGCCTTACTTGTACGCAAATTGATAATATGATTGCAGAAGTTCCCCTTCAAATTGGGGTCACAGTCGAAGGGATTAGAAGAAAATGGGAGTTGACTCAAAGGAACTTGCAGAGGTTACCATTAGTTTTATTGAGAAGTAACAGGGTAGTTCCCCAAATATGCAATTTAACCACACTTACATGGCCTACTGACTGTAGCTTCCAAATTCTGGGCAATTTATTGAATGCTAGCATAGTCCCAAATACTAGCCTTAATTGGGAAGATCCGGAAATGGGATTTAAAGTTCAAGGTTATCTAGTTACAAGTGGCTGGGTCTCAACCGATAACCTCAAGAAAAACGCAAATCAAAATATGAAGTATCATCATCACAGAAAGCAAGATATTATATATGAGTTGATTATCGTCAGTCGGGATCCGCATTCCCGCCAAGTCACTGCAACCATTTCTGGAGTATTGAAGCCCTTGAGTTTGGGGGTCTGGATAGCACTCCTTCTTTCGAGTCTCACCCTGGCAGTAATATTCGCCATTTGCTTGAGATCCAATTTAGATTCCGGAGATAAGCTTAGCACTAGTTATGTCTTAACGATTCCGTTCAATATTTGGTCATCCTTATGTTGGCTTCTTCTTGATCAACCTGGTGGATTCCATGCCAAGACCATTCCGATGGTACTGTTGTGGGGCATCTGGGCCGTTGTGGTACTTACTGTCTCTCAAGCCTACAGAGGCGAATTATTTTCATCGTTGGTCATTAGCCCTCAACCACAAGTACCGAAATCCTTACATGCCCTCGGCGAGAGGAACACAATGATATTGACTGATTCGATCTGTGTCCAAGATTTAAAAGACCTTTCATGTGTGAAGGATATAATTTTACCCAACCTATTTTTAATCGGAAATGTCTACAGAAAATTACAACAGAATGTTCACTTCTCTTCCGCAATTGCAAGTGAAATGATATTACTACTGACTCAAAGTAACTCGATCAGGACCATCAATTCGGAAAATTCGTCAGATTTAGTAAACCTGCCAGAAAGATTTGCCATGATTGGTGCAGCTTCAGCCATCTCTTTATATTCCAGTAACTTGCCTATGATTGGTAGTCTGGCGGTTTCAAAGAGACGATATGTCCCGGAGTTCACAAACCCACTTTTTATGATAACAAGTGGGAATTATTTGTTTCCCATTTTGGGTAAGATTATGGCATACATTGAAAGTTCCGGGATGACCTTAAAGTGGATGAGCAACTATAGAAGTGTGGGGAAGTCGAATGTTGGCTATACGGCATATTTCAAGATTCATCATAATAGTTCCGGTAGTTCTTCTAATGGTGGGATTCTAGATGAGAGCAGGCTGCGAAGTAGGTTTCGTGTGCAATATATGTATTGTCTGGGTGATTGCTACAGTTATGTGGATTCTTTGATCGGAGAATTTTCAAGCATTTCTAGGTCAGTATATTATTTGGTTTGCATGTGTTGGTTGGGTGCTCTTGGGGTGGTTCTTTTCGTATTTTCTTCGGAATTGGTGATCAACGGATACACTATCAAATAATTGAAATAATAAATTTGTCTATAGAGTATGTATTTGAATAGCGTCAAGTAATTCCTGTCATGGTTGGCACCCCATCAGAAATGTTGAATTCCGTTTTCCTGTCAACATTACATATTATTTAATCCCCCCACTTGCATACATGTCCATCCATCATTTTTGCAAAAGTTCTGAGTTCAAATAAATTGCAGTTGCTGCTGTCTAGTCTAGTGTATACGGCATGAAAGATTATTTAAGCTAAGATTTAAGATTATTTAATTTATAAAAAAAAATCCTCAAAGGAACGAATCAGATAATGCAAGCGATCAGGGTACGACCGAAGGGGGAGGGGAAGAGATATGAATAAAACGGGAAGACATATTATCCAAATAAATACGGCGACCTTCCCTTTTAATTTGGCTCCCTCCGAGGAGTGAAATTCCTTGATAACAACATTCCATTTCCTTTCCAATTTCATCTCCGTCATACAAATATGACTACTTACGATTAGTGAGCTTTGAATATATAATGACAGTTAATGTGTCCTTACATCATCATCATTCAGCAATAAAATCAATTTTTATATGTAATTCACTGGAAAATTTTTCGTATTCATACGATACGATCGTGCGTTAATAACACGATGAATTTTATGCAACAAACTTATAAATAAGAATTGACATAAACGATGTCAAGACTTCGAGACCTAATATACTTTTTTTTAAATACGTAAATTGTAATTTCATAATAATATTCTGTGTACCAGGTGCATTCGTCAAACAAATATTTCGTGAGTGCATTTTCATTTCGGTCGTTCTAGGACTAAGAATATATTTATACTGGAATGCTTGCCAACTATGCTGACCATTCTGCATTTACAAATATAAATAATTTCAAAGTAGCCAATGCGGTTTTTTTTACAATATCATTGTTAATATTTAAATATTGGACACTTATCAAAGTTAAACAAACATGAATGTGCAATTAGCCATTCTTCAACTCCTTTTGTATTTACATTCATTTTCGTGTGACAGGATAGGATTTATTGACTTGGTTAAACTTTTTGATGAGTCCCAGTGCAGCTTTAACTACTTCCATTATGGGCGAATGGATAAGGAATCAGTAGCATTGTAAGTTCATCGTCTTATCTTGAGTTATTAACGCAGAGTAAAAATGACAAATTCAAATCATACGAGTATATAATAATTAAATTGCATTGCATGTGTACTATTTAAAATACTTTAATTTACAATTACAGACACGACAACATACTTTCCACTCACTTCGACGAAGTTAAACAGGTAGTGATGCAACTTCAGGATTTTCTCCTAACCATGACTATCCGCTACACTAACCGGATATTAAAACCACTGAGGAATATAACGATAGCGGAGTACCAATGGCGACATTCGAAATGCATCATTCACCTCGTTGATAGATCACATTCGTTCGCTCACATATCATCGACGAACACTCAAAATACCGGGATTTCTCCCGATTTTGTATTGATTCTTTTGCATTCAGATTTAGACACAAATAACCTCAAACGAATAATTCCACCTCCGACTCAGGGATCATCCGCCACAATATTGACAATTTCAAATTTTGACAAGGTTGCTTTGCTTTGCATACCTTGTACACAATTTGAAAATATGCTGGTAGAAATTCCCCTTCAAAATGGGATCACAATTGAAGGGATTCAAAGAAAATGGGAGTTGACTCAAAGGACCCTGCACAGGCTACCACTGGTTATATTTCGAAATTTACGACCTCCAATATGTAACTTAACTTCATATTCCACCTGGCCCACTGATTGCAGTTTGTATCTACTAGGTGAGATCCTGAATGCTACCATAGCCAACAATAAAAGTCTCAACTGGAAAGATCCCGAAATGGGATTTAAGGTACAAGGTTACCTATTTACAAGTAGCTGGGTTTCAACACTAAACATTCAAAGCCATGCAAAGTCCAATATGAAATACCATCATCATCGAAAACAGGACATTCGATATGAGCTTATTGTCGTAAAGAGAGATTCACATTCTCGCCAAGTCAGAGTCACCATTTCCGGTATATTAAAGCCTTTAACTGCGGGAGTCTGGATATCCCTTCTCCTCTCAAGTCTCACCATTGCAGTGATATTTAATATTCGCTTACCGTCCAGTTCAGATGGACCACGCAGCCCCAATAATATTTGGAAACTTATGCTCAATATTTGGGCACAACTTTGTAAATCTCTTTTGGATCAGGATGGTGGAATTCATGCTAAAACCCTTCCCATGGTACTGTTATGGGGCCTCTGGGCAGTGGCGGTCCTCACCATATCTCAGGCCTACAGAGGTGAATTATTTTCCTCATTGGTGCTTACCCCCCAACCAGAGTCGCCGGATTCATTACAGATCCTTGCTGAGAGTGACACAATGATATTAACTAATTCCGTTTGCATTCAGGATTCCAAACCCATCTCATGCCTGAAGGATATCATATTGCCGAAGTTAACCGGAAGTGTTTATAGAAAATTGGAAAATGGGATACACTTCTTTACTGGGAATGTGCTGGAAATGATATCCGCTCTGGTTGGAACTAAAAGTATCCGTATAGCTATTTCAGAAAACCATACAGAGTTAGTTAATTTGCCGGATACCTTCGCCATGATAGCGGCAGTATCGTACATTTCTTTGTATTCCAGTAATTTGCCAATGATGTCTTATCTTAGACTTTCTAAGAGAATGGCAGTGCATGAATTTACTAACCCCCTTTTCATGGCAACAAGCAGAAACTACTTGTTTCCCATTTTAGGACGGATTATGGCCTCCATTGAAAATTCCGGAATGCCCTTAAAGTGGCAAGATAATTATTCACGCATACGGAAGGCCAATGTTGGATTTCGAACCTATATCAAAATTCACTATAATATTTCCGATATATCTAGTGGAGAGATTGTTCCAGATGGGGAGAGACTGAGGAGGAGGCTACGTGCTAAATATATGTATTGCCTGGGTGGGGACTGCTCCAATGATGTAGAAACCGGGCTGGAGGAATCTGGACAGGGAGAATTTTCAAATATATCTGGTTCCGTATACTTCTTAATTTGTGTGTGCTGGCTGGGTGCACTTGGAATAGCCGCTGTCGTATTTTCGTTGGAGTTGATAGTTAATTTCAAGTTCAAGGTAATGTAAATGATGAATTCTTCAACCTTACATGAATGGGGCTAATCGGAAATGAAAATTATGAAATATATAATAAAATGTTGTATATTAAGGTAAAATATGAATGTGTTGATTACTTTGACATGGAATTAAATACACAGTGCATGCTATCAGCCATAAATATTATGACTTACTTAATCAATGTTTTGAAATATATTTACCCATTTCACGGTAAACTAATTAACTTAATGTAACACAATTGCTAACGAAAAAGGCACGACATAATTGATACAATGCTGGGCATCTTTACATCTTTTCGCAAATGGTTGCCCTTGAATCAGTACCCATATTAAAGCAGTATCACAAATATGTTCAGTCCCGGCTACGAACCTAAAACAAATTTGTCTTTGAAAGCACAGTTTTTCGAATTATATGGGTATTTAGATACAATAACAGTTCATGTCACAGTACATGAAATAATGATATTAATTGGATGGGAGTGTGAAAGGAGGTAAGTCGTAGTGAAAATCCTATTCGTTACTTGTACTTTCCATTATTGCTTAAACCTTTCTTAGTATTAAGTAAGTTGAGTAGCTAAACTTACTGAAAATTGAAGACGATTAGACTGACAAAAACGTGTGAAATGGAAGGGAATAAACAAAATCTAAATTTAGATTATCACTCTGCAATTATCAACCAAGCATTGAAGGATCACGCGCAACTTCAAACGATTCACAAGTTAGGGTTGTTCTGTTGGAAGCTTACCTATTGGATTTTAACAATGCCTCAAAATATCATAGTATTAAAAGTTGCGGTCAGGAAACTTAATACATTTTGGGAATTCATCTCCTATCGATATGATTTCAACTCTGGACATGATGACCCAGTGATCTCCGGCTTCAAGTTAATACTACTGATCGGTCGAATCCTAGGCATAAGCCCAATTTCAGTATCAGTAAAATCGGGATTGAGTGAATTTACATTTCGGTAGGTTCAAGGGGTCCAAATTATGAAACCCTTATTACAAGGAAGTTGATCTCCAGATATTATTGCAAATCTAAATTCTCAATTAATATTTATCTCTAGGTGGTTGAGCTTCTCCACAATCCATAGCCATTTCCTCACATGGATGATTCTTCAAGCTTATCTACCGGATCTACACAAATATTTTATGGAATTTGGAACGCGTCCTTCCATCCTAATCGAGATGGCTGTCTTAGCAGGGAGTCTCTACAATTGGGCTCTTTCCGCCATCTACATTTACTGGTTGAGGAGTGCTTCCAAAATCGTCCATCTTTTGCAAAGTTGGGCAGCTACCATGACCAAACTAAATTTTACCAAGAGGGACACTCACTTTCCTAGATTTTGCGTGGGAGCCTCACTGCTCATGTTGGGAGGATGCCTTTTGGAAACTATTCTGTTTTATGAGTGGGATATCCGGAATTATTGTAATTTGGATTGAAGACGAATACAATTTGGTAACTAATAATTGCTAAAATAATATGCTAAGTCATCTTGCTCGGTATTATTTCAGACCAAAACTGGAGACCATTTTTCGATCAGGTTTATCCAATCCAGTGGTCCACAATCCCAACAATTCTTTTATTTTACGGCTACCGGATTGGGATTTTCTGTTGGACTTTCTCCGACACGTTTGTGGTCGTCCTCTGTCGAGCCATGGTCCACACCTTTTGCCAAATGGCAGAGGAAATTGAATGCAATCAATCTAGAATGGAAGACGAGCAAATTCCAATATCAAATTCAAAGTCAAAGTTTAAGCAAAAATTATTAAGGTGCCGGGAACACAAAATTCAGATAAATGCTCCTTTGCCCACCTGCAAACCGGGTTGGAGGGAAATCCGGTGGAAATGTTTAACTTTGTTCAAACTTGTTGACGAGTCGACGGGATTGGTGGCACCCATGATCCTAATCAGTTACACGCACATAATTTTCATCTTGATTACTCATGTAAGCAGTTTTGATTTTGAGTAATAACCAACCAAGTAAATAAATCCATGCAAAATAATTTAATTGTCCCCAGTAGTGGGATACCCAATAAACATTGGACTCATTAGCGAATTATTCCCTCTTACGGCACGTGACCTGTCAATCAAGCGCCACCCTCCATTTCCGTTGAAGACGGTTGAGTCATAAAAAAGGTTTTCTTCAAGAAATCCCCCTTTTGGTGAGTCATAACATGGATGTGGGTATGTATTATATGGTTTGTGAGGGTGAGGAAGACGATGGTGGGGTTGGAAGTGAGCTAACTATTATCGTTTAGTTGTAGTTTAATTATAGTGAAGTTAATTTTTGCTTATAGGCGGTATGGGGTATGTATTGTATATAAGTTGGGCATGGGGAGTCTGAATATGCAATCCGTTTGTCAAAACTCCTTATAGTTTTGGAGTTATAACGGGTTAAAGTGTAATATAAAGTATATATGTAAGTGAAAGCAGGCCAATAATGAAACATTTTCAATCCTTTCAAAATGTTTCACTTCATGAGAACTGACTTTTCAGAAGGTTCACACAATACAACCAATCCATCCCACCAGCAGCAATAGGAAAAGAGCAGCAGAGTTCCCCCTCTCGATTTTCCGCTTGACTGGGAAAAAGGGCAAAAGTGTGCCTTTTCTATCCAGCAGCACTTCTCACCCTAATTTTTTAAACCTCGTTCACATCGAATTCAATCCCATATCTTTTTGTATGTTCTAGTTTGCTTACAACAATAATATTGTTGTTACTACACAAGCACATATTATTTTAAATATGTTTTAATATTTTTGGTGATGATGAGAAAGTTGATGATAATGATTCGTAGGAGAGGGTATAGTCCTAGCTGTTTTTCGGAGGGGGAGAAACCGGAAGTGGGAGGGTAATTAGTGGTTTTGCGGTTTTGGAGGAGTTCTTTAAGAAAAGACCCTTTTTCTTGAGGGGTGTTTGTGGTTGATTAGGTGGATATGAGTATGTAATATGGGGTTTATGAGGACGAGGAAGACGATGGTGATGTTTATAGTTGGCTAACTATTATAGTTTAATTGTAATTAAACTATAATTAACTTTTTGTTACTTATACATCGTATTTGGTATGTATTG
>JAQIXQ010000421.1:0-30534 GCA_034700485.1 Pseudosinella alba
ATGCTAGTCGGTACAATAAGTATATATAAAGTATACACAAAGACAAGGAATAAAGATATATATATACAAAATGCAAGGAATTCAAGTGTCCCGCTGTTCACTCATTTAAGCTCACACATTTGCCGGTAGATGGCGCATCATGCCTTAATACTACACATTCAAGTTTCTCCTTCTGCCCACTCACTCCATCACAGCATGCGTGCTTGTCTACTTCTTTTGGTTAGTAGAACATGAATTTCTTTGGTCAGTTCTCAACTCAACTCCGCCAAGAAGCAGAAGTTGAGGAGGATGGGAATAGGGAGGACGAAGAACAAGCACATAATAACACTCTTTTTCGTCTTCCCTTCTGGTTCAGGCTCCTTCTCCCTCTCAAACAGTCAAGTCAAGTAAAGCGGACAAGGTCTCCCACGTGGATTCCTTTTTATGAGAAGTGCTTTTCATGTAATAATATGACTTATAAATGACATGACAGGAGTAAGACGTATAAATATACAGGGCGTATGGTATGCCATGCTATGCAGTTAGTAGAAGCGAAAAGTAACACTTTTTTTGTGCAATGCAACATTCCTCCTAAATACTAAAGACTCTTTTCAACTTCAACTGACGACGACTTTACTTTAGTTTACTTATGTCGTATTTTAGTTTACTTATATGGGATAGGAGATATATTTGGTAAGAAAACTATAAGTAAAGTAGGTCAGCAGCTATTTCTTTTTTGTTAGCGTTTCTTACTTGCGCTTGGCGCACTTTATTATTATGAATTGCACATAAAAACATTATTTCTTTCTTGAACTACTGAACTGAGGCTTCTTTTGGGTGCATCAACCCCAAAACAATTTATTTTCCCCATAAACATTTAAAACTCCGTTTTCAATTTAGCGACCCAGCCGACCTGCCTCTGAGCTCCCAATACCACCATTCCCAATCCCATCCAGTGTGGCATGGCAGCTCAAGCTGGGCAATATAAAATATAAAATATAATTTTACACCGCGGACGGAGAGGGCTTTTGAGAAGTCGGCAAACAAGCCTTATTCAGGAGTGACGATGCTGCTGACGATGACAATGATGAGCCGACACATTTTAAAATGAATCAACTTAACTCAACCAGGCTCAAACTATTTACAATATGACAATACAAAGACGGGATTGTTTTTCCCCAATTTTATTTCCCATTTTATTTCCCATTCATTCTTTCATTCATTCATTCAGCAACTGCACATTAGCCCTTAATAGGATATGAAATGTTGTAAAAAAAATTGTTGTCGCTTCAATGAATTTGACGATGGCGTGCCATGAGCGGTATTTGCCAAGCCATGTAGGTACTATATGTGATGAGCTGCTGACAAACAATTTATTACGTCACTTACAACACAATAAAATTGGAATAATCAACAAAATTCATATCGTAAAGCTGAGCCCCTCGTCCTAAGTGATAATAATGCCATGTAATGACAGGATAAAGAAAAGGGAAAGGGGTACGGGCACAAGAGGCGCCGCTTCCACCACACACAATAATAAAAATTGAATTGAATTGAATGAGAGTAGTGAAAAACGCGGATGTTTCTTCAAATAAAAAAAGTTATGCCGAAGCCAGGGAAGAGGTGTTACTCCACACACATGGGTTGGAATTGGAAGAGTCACCACCATCATTCTCATAAAGTTTTTGTGAGGAAAGAGGGAACCAGGCATATTGTGTGTTCTCGGATGGCTTTTATGCGATCATTATTATTATTTGATTTGATGAAAAACTCGTTTTGCACGATCAGTCTAGGACCTGGGATAGCTTCTTTCCCCTTCCATGCCTCTTTTGTACTCATAATATCATATCCATCCTAAATAGAATATTACCTCGATACATGGAAAAACATACACGCTTATAGGTACATAGATACAAATATTAAATTGATGAAATAGGACAAAAAAAATCATTTTCCCTATCCGTCCCGGTCCCATCCCTGGCCCTGGCTCTGGCTCGAGTTTTGGAGGAAGGAATAACGATATTCCAGATTATTGCTATTGTAATCAGATAATGGATTTATATTCTTTGTAATATGTACACATATAACTTGGGACCTATGTACAATTTGAACAAGTCGATGCGAACCAAATTGTGATCGTATCGTATCCTAATATCATATCAACTCATATCATATCATATCATATCATCGTCATATTTCTATTGATTTCCTAAACGAAGCGAGACGACGACGCAACGGTGGCAAATAATGCATATGGGATGGGATACTTGTAATCGTGTTTACTTTTACGATATGTATTTTTCCACTAAAAAAAGGAAACTTTTATTGGAGGCACGAGACAAAAGAACAGGCACACGTGTGTGCAACTAATATTATTAATAATATTGGGAATAATCGGGATGATGACGATGCTGATGATGGCGACGGTGTTGGAGAGGGAACAAAACGAGAGAAAGTCAAACAGGGAGGAACTAGCTTTTACTTTAGGTAATAACTATAATATCCCGTTTTCCAATGTAATGTGGTAATTTCGATACACTTTGAGAACTCATGGAAAGCTCATAATACTCTCGTTGGTTATGTTATAGAGGGAGTCATGTCAGGAATACAAATATTACTTGGGTTAGGTTTGGATTGTGAAGGAAAGTGTGTGCTTAGAACTTTCCTTTATTATGCAAGGCCAGAAACGAGGAGGACTCTCACATGGACTGTAATATAATGCAATAGCATCGTCATCGCATCGGTGTAATAATAAATGAGAGGAGGAAGAGGAAAGTCAAACATTTTCGCATGTACTTATGGATGTTAATAAGGTCCCGGAGACCAGACCATGCCATATCTTTTGAGAAGATCATCGCACCGACACACCGACACGGAGGACAGGACAAGGAAGTGGGAGAAGCGAGTATGACTATGGCCATGACACGCACTATTTCTTCTCCAGAATATATCCGGACGACCGAATTTAATGCATGAAGTAAATATGCAAGGCATGCGGTGGCTTGTATGTACTTATGTCTGTTCTCTCGTTTTGTCTTTGCTTTTCGGATTCTCCAGTCTTGCAATCATGCAACGGAATCCAATCCACCACCACCATCCAGCTCCAATGTCAATATCACAGAGCTTTCGCATGCTAACAGAATATATTAAAATGAAATACATATTTCCAGACTGGAGGATTTAATATTACATTAGATTACATTATTTCGATACAGCTCAGTGAGCGTGAGTCAGACTCGACATGAAATGAAACAATAAGAGCGGTATAGTAAAGATAGTAAAATTATATTAAATAAATTCCCATGCATGCCCCATGTTCTTCTCCGCTCGCTCCGCTGTCTGCAATTGGAGTGATGACGATATTAAATTATATTATGACGATGGGAATAGGAACTTTCCGTCATACTGTGCTGATGTAACATTTGTAATATAATTTAATGTGCTTTCTTAGCAGGATGCACCCGAAAACTTTTTACTTAATAAATACAAATTCCCAGAGAGTAAATCCACCTCTGTCATCATTCCCTATTCATTGTTATCCTTCATTTCTTCTAAAAGCCCCCCACATCGTTTTCATATAGGGATACTAACAATAAGATCGTTACATCTGCTTATAAATATTTCATTCCACAGTCATTACAGGGTGGTAGGAACTAACTGTCATCTCATTAGAGCTGGGAAGTTATATAGTCCCAGTGAAATATTAGTTTTACAACGGGCTTCCCTTTCCTTCACAAATTGTGCAAGATGAACACAAAACGTGAAAAACAATCTCATCGAGAAAACTGCACTTTCATATAAGTTATTGGACAACTGGATTGGATTTACATATAAACAACGATGCATGCGTAGATTTGCGTACAGATGAACTAGGTATGCTTATGCTTATATTTTTAAAATAAAAAAGTGTAAACAAGCTCAACATTTCAACTTCAACTCTATGAAAAAAATCGTTGACAGCCATGCATGCAATATGTTTGGTTATAAAAATGCATGGCATGAAAAGATTAGAAATTGCACGCACGATCTCTTGTCATCCCGGAACAGCTACTACCATCCCATGCTCCTCGTCGTGAATCATCGGTTGGCTTCACTTGCTTAGGTAAATTACAAGGTTGGTCGACAGTTGACTGTCAACACTTGTGTCATCATTTCTCTCTCCTTCTTGTTTCGTGTTCAAAATGAGCACACGCAAAAGTATCCGTTTAGTTGGTTCACGGCAGTATTTATAGCTGGATTGTGCTAAGGGTGTAATAAGTGTGTGAGCGAGCCAAATAGACTTACACAATTGTACAGACCAGGACCAGGCTTTATTTCATCAGTCATGTCACACACACGAAAGGAAAGAGTTGATACCGGAGAGAGAGAGTGTGAGAGAATCAAGGAGAAAGGCTCTATCCATCTAAAAGTCTAACTCTAACCATATCATACAATATAATAGGGACATATCCGCACATAAGGACACGCACAGGAGCTGGAGTTGGAGTTGACAAGTAGTTCTTTCCGGATATTTATGTGGCCTTCAGCCCAAACTCGTCCATTCAAATTAATAAAATGGAATGCTGAGAAACGCCACTTCAAATTACCCGTGTCGTTTAGATTGAAGTGGTGTGTATGAGATGGAGCAGGAGTATGAGCACACACACACTCGCAGTGGCAATCGTGTAGACAAGTCACTTGCTCAAGTGCATACAAATGAAAGTTTTTGGAGAGTTGTTTTTAAATGCCATCGCCATCAGGATAGAATGATGATGATCATGACGTAGATCAATAGAAGTAGGAAGCGCTGGCTCTGACTCCCTGACTGACTGAACAAGTTTATTTATGCGTGATGTATGGAAAATATACGGAAATGGTCATTGTGATTGGAATGATGATGATGGGCTTATATGGGCTTTACTACACCTTTAAAGTAAACATGGTGAAATGGATTGGATTGGAAATAATTTGATAGACAAATATACGCACATATACAAATACATACATGGAGTAATTGTAATAATAGTTCCATCATGATCCATCCCATCCTTCCGATTCTGAAGTTGACTGGAGAGTTGAGCCCTCGTATTAAATTAAGTAAATGAAATGCACTTTACAACGAAGCCAGAGAGCCAGCATATTTGTTAGATTGGATAGGTCGGTCGGAAGGAAACAGGCAATTTCCATTGAAAAACGTGATCGTGCATTCTCATAATTTTTAATCAACTCATTCTTCTTCTCCCTGAATTCCATTGTCCATTTAAATCGGAGGGAACAACATTTACAAGTTTACATTATCATCATAAGGCACCATTTACATATGTAAATATCTAAATATGTAAGTTCCTTACAAATTCTGGGATTGTGATCACAAGTCATGTCACGTTTTCCAGGGAAAGCCAAATCATATTAGTTGAGGTTGTTGAAGATATATACATAAATACGTGCATAAAAATATGACTGCATTTATATCAAATAAATTAGAAAAAAATGGATTTTTTTCTTTTGTAATTACAATGCTAATGACACACATAAAAATGGTCAGTAAAAATTCTAACTTTGTGATGTTGATGTTTATGTATTATCATTCACTGCTAGTTTTAAATAGGTCGCCGAGTCCATTTTTAACTTGTACGTATAAAAAATGCACCGATGCAATCCCTATTTTAATACATATACCCTAGTGGGTCCTTTCCCCTAAAACAAAGATTGCTTAAAATACAACTGTGTCATACCAAATACCACCCAAAGATTCAACCCGAAGTAAATGGTCCATGACGGAGGAGTTCCAAAAGGGTTATTCGTACGGGAGTCGGAATGACTACTCCAACAACCAAGGTACTTTTAACCTCACTCACCAGTACTGCGTTCTCCATTCTCTATTTTTACTCAAGGATGCATCTCATCCCATCCTACCCAATCCAATCCAAGGTAAACATTGTTATAAAAATGTACATAACATATTCCATTTTCCATTCCATCTACCCCTTTCTTTCTCCCTTGTACCTATTAATATGGCCATAACAGTTAGTTTTTCGCCCGATTCTCCCATAATACGTTTATTACGTCAAGGTGGTCATCCTTTTAAACGGCCGTAAGTATTCAACGCTCGTTTAACCCTTAAGAGGGGAAGAAGAAGATCGCCCCAAGTCCAGCCAATTCAACCATACAAGCAAAGTTGAGCCTTCACAGTCACAATCCCAATCCGAAAGAAGATAACCGTCTACCTATTCATGTCCATCCATGCTCTCCTTTTTACTCTCCTTCACATTTAGCCCCAAACCAGCCTCAGTCAGAAGTTGGTTTGGTGGGTTCAAGTTGGTTCCAGGATATATTCCAGTCCAGACGATATTGATCATGGCGATGATAATGACGCTACCGCATATAAATGTATCTCATTCCGATACATACATGCATAACTAGACCCAGAGCAAGTAGTAACGGTAACGTCATAACATTATTACGCACGATTTTATTCCAAAAATATCCCTAAACTCCTCGTATTTTTGCGGAGGAATGGGGCGTAAGTAGTAAAAGGTAATGGGAAATTGTATTGCAGGAACCTATTTTCTCCTCCAGATTCAATTCAACCAAGCCATACCAAACCAACCCGTCGACGACTCCAATACCAAGACCAACTCCAACTACGACCACCACCGATATTGTATTATACAGACATAACCATATTCACACATCCACCATACCACCGCCTGAGTCTCCTTTTGTCCTCCTTTTCCTCTTCAGATCCTTTTTTCTCCTTCTTCTCTATCCTCATGTTTCTTCCCTTTTATCCATATATCCGCAAGCCTCCTCTCCTTCCTCCTCAGCTTGAGCTTGAGCAAAACTCATATTGAATACTCTCGAACCTAACCTGGTTCTGGTTCCCGGTTCTACTTTGTACTCCTCTGCTGCTATTATTATTACCGCTGATGCTGAATGTTTTATTGTTTTCATTTGGGAGAGAGGAGAGGAGAGGAACGGGAAGGAGAGGGAAAAGTACGTACTAAAGGGACAAAACGGTCGATGAGCATGAAATGGGAAGCTACATAGTGAATGGCATCAGCACCAGAACCAGAGCCACCACCTCCACCGAAAGTAGAGTGGAAAAGTTTCCTACCCGTTTGTCTTCCTCCAGGTTCAGTTTCCGTCCAGATATACATTCTTATACCCAACTCCCAAGCCATGGAACAACTAAAAGTACTACCTACATACATTTCCCTTTGATCCATTCATTTAATTTATGTATGTCTACCTTTTGCGTTTTTTCTTCTATAAAATTGAATCCGCATCTTGTTGAGTGACTATCCTTAACCATCATCATGATCAACACAATCCTAAAGAAGAAAGGGAGGAAGAAGAGGAGTATATTTTTTGCCAAAGTATAATAGCGATAGAGCCACCCAAGTATATCCTTTACTTTTTTTTAGCAAAAAAAAATCCTACCTATCTAGGCATAAGTACCTACATATGTAACTTTCTTTAAGCAAAAGTTAGAGATAAAGTAAAAATGGGATCCTTTCTTTTCACCTTTCCTTTTTGTCCACACTTGAGGGATTCTTGGACACACTTGTTCCTCCTTTAACTCTCTCCTCTCCCTCTCTCCTTTTTTAATACCCGGTGAAGCGTAGAAGCCAACGAGAAGAATGTGAAGAAAGAACACAAGTTGATTCAGTTAATGCTCATGAACAAACGGATGACAAACGGAGGATGTGGATGGGTGGAATGGATGGAGGAACATGGACAGAGAGATGAAAACTGGAATAAAGGAATGGGAGAGTTAAGTTTCGCCTTGGGAAGGAGGATGTAGGATGAAATAAACTTGGAAGAAATCAAAAAGAATTCGAAACAAGATGAGGCAACATGATTCCTTTGTATCATGATATGACCATGGATGGCGATCTTGATCATGATTAGGTATAAGTATGTGAGTGGTGACTGATCGTGAGTGGCTTCCCCTATATCCTTATTTACTGCCTTGTTGTTTTGTCCTTGTTATCATCACTTTTTTATGTCTTTCCTCCCTCTCCAATTTCCTTCCCTTGGAGCAATTTGGTCAGTTACGTCAACTTCTCAGATTGAATTGCAATCTTGATGTAATAGTCTCTCGATTCCATTTCAAAGGGTGGTCCTCTTCCTTACGATTAGATGACAGTGGCTGGACAGGATTTCTTTTTTTTCTGGCTTCAATTTTCTAATTTCATTTAAGTCCAAGTCCACAACTGGAAATACCTGGCTATGGCTTTAAATTGTATTGAATTGAATTGACTGAGTGAGTATGATTTCCTTTGACTGTGGCTAATGCCCGGATGAGGAGAATAAACCATTAAAAAAGAAGCATTTTTTTTTTCGAAAAATGGTGGTTGATAAGGTTTTCTTAAAATAACATTGGATTTTGGATTGTAAAGCTCCCACTTTCTTTTCTATTCCAGCCCAGCTTGTTTCCGCTTCCTACTTTGCGTAGAAAAGCTATTGGGAAGAATAGAAGAAAGTAGCGTGAGACTTAAATGATTTCCCCCTTCCCGATTTTTTCCGTTATCCCCTTTCCCAATCTACCCTTTCTCTCTCCTTTTAAAGCCCAGTTAGCCATAAAAAGTGGAGGACTTACTTTGGTGGAAAATTGATTTCTTCTTTTTTTACAATTTACAACGCTAACTATATTACATTCATTCAATCCATCCATGATGGGATGGGACAGAGAGCACAGTCAGAACAAACTTTATCTTTATGTCTACTCTTTATAATACGATCACGTCCAAATACATTCAGAATTTAACGATTTCCCATTATGGACTGGCAGTGCAGTGGAAGAAAAGTGGGAAATGGGTTGGAGGAGGGAGGGGAAGGGGACAAAAATCCAAAAGAATTGGTGATGGATGCATAGATGCAAGAGCAAACTGCATAAAAACTATTTATTGATTTGAGAGAAGGAATATAATATGAGTGGAGAGCGAGAAGAAAGTAAACATAAATACGCATCAGAATGCGTCCACTGGGTACACAAATGGTCCAAAAGTACATCCAAAGTTGCAAGTGTAAGTGCTATGACATGGCCATTTTACTAACTTCCCTTTAGTTTCCCAATTTGGAAATATATTTTGTAATTTTGTATCGAGAAGGGCAAGAGGACCCTCTCATCTCATCCTCTCCACAAGTTAGAGTTAGTCACTTCTACTTGGGGAAACTTTTAAGGAGGAAAATACGGCAAAATGGGAATGTGGATGGGATGTCATTTCAAAGAAAAAATCTAATTTTAACCGATCTCATATCGAAATCCAATGAATTTATTTTATTCTTTGGATGAATTTGGGGAGGAAGAGAGGAGGAAAAGGGAAAAAATTCTATTCAGATCAGATACATACACACTTACATAAAATGAAATAAGCAAAAAAAATGCCACCCTTTTCACTACTGCCTTCATCTTGTCTCGTCTACTTTGCCTTCTGAACTGTTCCATACAACTTTCCCCTCTCTTCCATGCACTTCCTGTTTCCTACTTGGGGGAGACGGAGAAATGACATTACTTACTGATTTGCTTCCTCTCCCTTTTCTTCCCCTTAATGGTCACAAGAAGTCAAGGCAAATTATTTGACACTTTGTGTTCCAATATCATCACGATCATCGTCATCACCATCCATCTCCCGGTTTTCCCTCCATCACATTACATCAAAGTCTAATCAATTGATATTTCCTCCTTTCCTCATTGACTCTTCTTATATGAAAGGGATTTTATATCTATGCATTTCCACATTATATACCTAACCGAGTTAGCACATTTCTCCCGATGCAGCATCAGCTTCCACTTTTCTCGCCCTTTCCATATTTCCCTTTTCTACACCTACAAAAGTAAGTACGCACTACCGATACTGATAACCCCACTGTTTTTATTGGAATGGAAGGAGAGAGAAAATGTTCTTGATCTGCTGATCTCCAATATAATTTTTCTCTTTTCTATGCCGATTTCCTTCCTTCCACAACCCAAAATGCATCTAGATCCAATCCGATCCACACATTTGATATTTCCATTGCCCTCCAACTATACATATTCTATTACTTAGATTAAGGAACTCAACATATCAACTCTAGATCATACCGTCAAATCGCTACTCTTCCATTCACTCACATATCACATCCACATCACAAAGATAAAATATCATCCACTTTTGCATTTTCTTCTTCCTGGATCAGGAAACCAGATCCAAACCTCATGAAATGAATTGAAAGATTGAAAGTATGAAATGCATTCAAGGGAAAACTAGAAAGAAAGAATGGAAATGAGAGGATGAGGAAGGCTGAATGCTGAATTTGATTGCATTGATGGAAGGCAAAAGAGAAAGTAAGTGCACATCATCATATAACTATAGTTTAGCTAAGGCTATGTGTAATATGTATGACTGTGATGTGGTTCCAACCATCGCCCTTCGACTTCTCCTCTCACTTTGTCTTCCCTTATCTCCATCTTATCAAACATATATTACTGTACAGATGCTGGAGATAAGTGTATGCATATGATGACTCAAGAGGAAGGGAGAGACCTTCAAATGTCTGAGGAAAGTAGAATGTTGGATGTAGAATGGAATGGAATGCATATTTACTTACAATCGTACCCATTTTTCATTTTTCTCTTCTTGCTTTAAGAAAAACTTAATATCATTTCTCATTTTTTTCGGATGGAAACTTGGGAGATTTTTTAAACTTTATGGAGAAGGAGAGATTCTGTGCATTTCACATTGCAACTATATCATATGCAATCTTGAATCCAAGTTATATTACACACGGAATACAATATCATATCAACATATCAAGCTCAAACTCAAGTACTTCTTGAATATATTTTTTCTCTCTCTTGATGGTAGGGATGGTGGTCCCATCCCATCGCTCTCAGCATTCTTCTTTCTCCCTGTTAGGAATGCTTTGACTTTAAAAAAATGAAAGTAGAAATATTACACAAGGAAGGGAGCAGGAGTATTTGTAGCTGTTCTAGATATTCTACCTTAACTTCTTTTCTCCCTTTTTATCGAGGTTATCATATTCAGATAAGTTTCCTTTCAAGCACTCTTCTCATCCTCCTCTGTATTTTTTCTTCTTACAAATTCAACTTTCTTTTTTTCTCTTCTTCTTCCTTTAAATTTTTCTGCTTGCTTTTATATGATGTGTACCATACCATACCTCTGTGGGCATTTTTTTACCTATTCCCAAGAAGACATTGGAACTGGAAGGGACTAAGAACACATGTGAAGTGGTAATAATATATACCTTGTGGCAAAATATTCCCCTTTTCTCTCCGTGAGCAAAAAAAAATCAAGCCAAGCCATAGGTACATGAGCAACTGCAAGAACCTTCTCATTCATGTATGAAGTTGAAGTTTCGTCATATTTGAAATAAGACTTTAGATAGAATAGGTACATATTTTTCCCCCAAAAAATAATATCAAACCTCCACTAGCCACCCTCACATATATCACCGGAGATAAATATGGATCGGGATAAGATAAAACATCACGTTCAACAACAGTTGTGTTAAATCATCCTATTATTATAATGCCTCCAATATAGAAAAGTCCATGAAATCTAATAATAAAGTAAAAGTAAGCAGAGGGAAGAGCTGGATATAAATACGATGATACTATCCATATTCTATCTTGGTTCCCTTTTGCCTGCATTATTTTCTCCAATTTCACTTTTTTCTCTTTCGCTCAAATTTACAATCAAATTCGAATCCTGCTCCTGATCCATTCTACCTTGAGTCACGGAATCACAATAATATGGGATGGGATGATATGATACCTCTACAACATTTTCAACTTTCTCCGAGTAACAGAATATCATCATGCTCATGCTACAGGAACAAGGGCATACGCTTTCACTTCGTCGGGAGAAAGAATAAAAAAGTACAAAGTAGAACCGTTTCATATTATTATGATTATTATTTTTTCTCCCAGCCTTAAAGAGGCATATCAAAATCGAATGGATATTGTATATGGCAGATGGTTTGGTAGGCAGATAGGTAGGTACGAAACAGGAGGAATTTCGTTTTCGATTTCCTTTTGCCAATTTAAAGCGTATAATTTTTTTTCGAAGACAAAAATATATCGATGCGATGGATAGAAAAAATGAAAAATTTGTATTCATGCATCACGTTTGCATATGCATATGATTCTTTTAAAAAGAAAGTGAAAGTACCGTCATGAACATTGAACATAGTATGAACCATTTTGCTTGCTTATTGCATTTAACGTATGTACTTATGACCGTATCAATATGATATGACATGGAATGCTCTTCACCCGGTTTTTTTATCCACTATTATATTCCATGTTTCGATATCGTCTCCCTTTCCATTTCTCTTGTCGATTTGTACTTATCCGGGAGAAAGCTTTGGAGATTATATTTATACGAGTATGATATGATACGTGTGTAATATGCAATATGGATGGAGAACCTGGTTTGACTCCACTTTATAAACCAGGTTATTTTCACTTTTTTCCTCCCTCTCATCCTCAGATATATTTCCCTATTTCATATGCACAAAGTGGATCAGCATGGTGTATCGTCTGTGTGAATAGGATAATGTGATGCAAGAGGTATGGTATGGCATGCCCTTCCTCCTCATATATTTCCTTTCCTAACATATTTGAGAAGATTTCAATGGAGAATCTATGAAAACCTTCTTCTTCTTCTTTGGTTCCCAAAGGATCCATAACTCAACGTGGTAAGATTTTTCACCAGACTTTTCAAAAATTTAACAAGACGAAGTGAGGGAAAGAGGAGAAGACTTGAAGGAGGAGGCTTTTATTGTAGAATATTTTCTCTCTGCTTTAGCTTTCCTTGCATTACATACTTTCTTTTCTGAATACTTGTAATATTACTTTCTCTTTTCAACGGAGTTTTTCTTCTTGGCTTTGGCTTCACCCTATCCATATATATTCAGCCACTCCTGCTCTGCATTCTAGGAATATCTGACGGAGGAATAAGAATAATACCAAACCAACGTGAGACTAAGCTCAGCATGTAACCAAAGAAGGAAGAAGGGAAGCAGAAGAAAACAAGAATTTTTTATATAAAAAACGAAGTCTCTGTTCACAACTCCCATTTTTCATAAAGAGAGATGGAGGTGGAGGGAGAGGGAGGGAGACGAAGAAAAATGTGTATAAATTGGGAGAAAAAAAAGATGAAAATGAGGAGACCTCGTCAAATGTCACTGACTTGGATATAACTTGAATGGGAGGGTAACGGGATAAGCAGGGTGAAAGGGTATAGGTAGGTATATATTTTTCTTGGCTTATTTTAGACCCTGAGTTTGGTCATGGTTCTATTCAAAATTAGATTGTTTTGTTGTGCCCGGACCAGGATTTGAATTTATACAAACATTTTCGTACTATCCATTCCTATGCATATTCGTCATTATATTATTGTTATGATTGGAAGGACAGGCAGGTTTTGATCCACTTCAGTGATTTCCTATTCATAACAATATAAATATGATATATTGTACAAATACAATCGTCTTCTTCCTCCTCCCCTCTAAATCCCTCATAATTTACGAAAGCAATTTAACTTTTCTTGTAAGGACGGACAGGGAATGATGACTTTCCCTATGACATGTATTTAGTTAATGACTTGGTCAGGTCGGAGAGAGCGACACACTTTAAGAACCCAACCAGTGAATTATTTGTCATAAGCCAAAGAATAGTGAGAGCCTGACATTGAATAATTGTATTTTCATTTGTCCTGTGTTGATTCAAAATTGAAAAACGTGCCGAACCTAAATCCTGACAGTGTCGGCTCTCATGCAAATATTATGTAGGTAGCTATGAATGTGTCCCTCCATATTAGAAAATCAGTGTTCGCCTCCATTCCAGAATCAAATAAAAAAGGAATGTGTTTTGACAACCTCAACGAATCCCCTTTCACTCCGGCCCATTCACTCAATAAATCCGCGCGTATTCCTGGTATGCATGGCCTACTACATATTATGAATTCTTATTCTATTACAACAATGCCATAATGCGTGCTGGCTTGGTTTGGTGGTGTATCATATATGAGCTTAACTATTTCCGTGTTTTCTCTATTATTGTCATTTTCCTCGCTGGTACGACCATACCATCTCCAATAATAAATCCAAATGCCTCGACTTTCTCTATGCTGCCATATCACTCTCTCTTTTGCTCTCCTTTCCCTACCAAGTATAACGTGACAGAAGTTCCTCTGCGGAATGCACATTGGTTCGGTTCGTTGCGCCCATTTTATTAGTTTCAGCACATATTTTTCCTCCTCCCCACTAGAAAATCTTTCAGTCATACCATCTCTCATTTCCACCAGCACCACCAACACCACCAAAGTATAAATTCCAACAGTTCAGTTCGCAGTAGTTCGCACTAATATTGCAATCTGTGCACGTGCAACCTGCAAAAAAAAGTCGCGAAATTAGTCACCGGCCAGAGTAGTCCTGTCCTGGAGTCCTTCCCATCTCCAATATGTACTATTTATAGAATGGATGGTCCAATGCACGCTCCACTTCTCATTTCTCTCTTGGCCTCCTCAATTGATATATGGCACACATCAGGTCCACACCGTTGCGCCGGCTTTTTTTCCGGACTTATATTGAACGGTGGAATTTCACAGTCAATAATGACAATGAGTGAACATACATAGCTCATGTTGCTGTGCCATATTTTTCCTCGGGTAGTATATTAAATATAGATATATATAGATATTCTTCTCGTGCTAAAATATTTACCTTATAGATTTCAGACTTTTTATGTACATATGTCCAAGCTGAAAAATGGCCAATGCTTAAAGACAACGAAATTGCAAACTATTTTTTTTGCCAATAGCATCGAATCCCATATCATACTTTTTGCACGGATTAGGGAAGGCTCCCCTGTACAGAATGATAAACAGATCAAGTACAAATACTCCTCCAACATGAGTGAAAGTTCAGTTAAAGAAGTCCGACTTCCTTTAATGGACCCCAAGTGATATTGGAACATATTGAAGTGAAAGTGAAAGTCGGACAAAGCCAAACAGCCACGTAACAAATGGGCACAAAATAATATTACAAATGATGACGGTATGACTTTTCCCACCTCTATAACTACCATATTGATATATGTATATTTACAATTAACAATAAGTTTTTGACTGACTGGCCTGACCCGCTACTGAATCTGTATTCACGAAACATCACAAAACAGTTATTTCTTCCCTCTGATCCCAATTCCTATCCAAACCCAACCAAAATCTTCTGTCAGAGAGTCAAAGGGCTAAATTGAAATAAAAACTTTCTTCTATAAAAAGTGCTCCATCCATAGAAAAAACTAAAAAGTAAGTAAAACGTGGGTGGGAGTGAGAAATGGGAAAGGAAAAACGATTGGAAATCGAGAAGCGTCACTTCTCATGTCAAACATTCAGAGAGGGAGAAAAAAATCTTTTTCGTATATGACAAACCATGTATTTCCATTCCACACACTGTCGGCATGTCCCTTCCCTGCAAAGTTGTACTTTTTCTGGGTATTGTTATTTTTCTCTTGTTATGTTACAGAAATGGTTGAAATGTAGTAGTTGGAGAAACTTCCTTTGCTTGGTCGTGTTTTTTGTTATATTTAGGGAAAAGCCAAAGTGAAATACTTCCTTTTTTTGCTTTTACACCATCATCATCGTCATCATTCAGTCAACTCTGTTTACTTTCTTTTCCTTATATAAGGTAGAGATACCTTTCTCCCTCCTCTTCCCCCTTTTTTACAAAAAAAAGACTAGTTCATGCATGGAAGAGCACGTTTTGCTATACTTTCACTTACTTTCTGCCATTTTTACAGATAACAGAAAAAAATATAGAAGGAGGAAAAATAGCAAAACGGGGGAAAGTAAAAAGGGAACAAATTTGTATTCCATTCCATCATCATCTCCAAAAGAAAAAAAGAGGATAAAATACAACACTCATGACTGACTACAGACAGAGGAGAGGGAGAAAGCAAAACTACCCGGGATAAAAAAAAGTTGAAGCTTCAAGCATCACAAAAATAACACGCAGTTGTATTGAAAAGTACACAAAAAATGGATGGTAAATATAAAAATTATGGGATGGAATAGGATATATATAAATATAAATGTTATTACGGGAGTATCCGAGCATCCCTTTTTGGGAGGTTAGTCTTTTGGAAGTTTTTTTTATTCCTGAACAAACAAAATGTCGGGAGAAGAGGAGCATCAGCATCATCTTGATTACTGACTAAGCATTTTATAAACTGTCAATAAGAGATAATTTGTATTGGGGGTTCTGGCTATTTGTTTTTGAGGGATTTTGTTGTCGAAATATATTTACTTCTTTCCCTAAAGAAGATAACTAAAATTAGATATGACATTGTTCTCATCGTTAGTCCGTGCGTTTAAAATTTTACATGTTGCCCTTTGCACTTAAATCCTTGTATGCATCCGAGAAATGCAAATTAACGATTTTGCAGAAATATATGTTAAATTAAAAATTGAACCGGTTTATGCAACCCAAATGTTTTAATTACATTAATCATCCTTCCCGTTTGGTTGCATTCATAATGGTTGGCTTTGGCTTCCCATTGCATTGTTCATTATCAACCTGCCCACGGGAATTTCGGAAGCAAACAAGCAGGAATTATTTAATG
Source organism: Pseudosinella alba (assembly GCA_034700485.1). Taxonomy (NCBI): domain Eukaryota; kingdom Metazoa; phylum Arthropoda; class Collembola; order Entomobryomorpha; family Entomobryidae; genus Pseudosinella; species Pseudosinella alba. The sequence continues at coordinate 16,595 of JAQIXQ010000421.1, forward strand.
AAGGTGTGGGTGGAACTCAAGGAATAATTAGAGGAATCCGAGTCCGGGTGTTTGCTTAACGCTATGGATGCACATTTTTATATTTTTTACTGGCATGGCCTCATCCAGTTCGTGTTTGCCCAGTCGCCCTGATAAAATAAAAAATAATCTGGATGAAAGAGATGGATTCTACTTTTTGCTATCCCACATTATAATACTTAATACTGACTGACTTGGTTTGATCAAAATAAGTAGAAATCATTTTGTTCCGGTTATCCCTCCACATTAATCTTGGATGGAGGTATTGTATGCATTCGAGTCGGAAGAGTAATATATATTGGATGTAGAGCCTCTGTAATAAATTAATTCATTTATGGACTCCAGTCGGCAAGAAACAGTCAGTTTATGTTTTATGGAGTTCCTGTTGCTGCTGCTGCTCCCTTTTCTCTCCAATAAAGACACCCAGCCGACCAAAATGAGTGAATTGCGCAAAAAGCGTGTCATCAATTTTCCATGTGTGGCATGGCCATAAAAAAATCTGCAAAGTCTACATTTTATTTCCACCTTTATTCTCCTGGGCACATATAAATTATATACGTAGGCATGAAATAAAACGAGCATCGTCCTTCTGGAAAATAGGACCATTTGACGGCTTGGGGCATCGCACCCAAAAACTTAAATAAACAAATAAATACACACACATCACATCACCAATAATCACCATTCAACTGGCATAACACCCTGGTTGGGTTATTTGTGCTATTTCTCCATCATTCCTTCTGTTCCAAAAATTAAAGGGATTCATTTTACTGCCATGGTATATGGTGGTTTGGTTTTATGCACATTGCCCTTTTCCATAATTGCAGTCTGCTGCAAATAATGGTCGTTTACTCAGGAGTCTCTCAAGGCATCACATGTACACGCAGAAGCTCTCGGGTTTCTCAAAAAAGATACAAACTCAAACTCGCTCGATATTCCCGTTTCCGTTAAATCCTGGACTGAATTGCATTATTGCGGATGGGGAAAGGAAAAACCTTTGGATTTTGGATTTGCAAACATAATAAACAGCTTCCTAAATTACTATGTGGGAAAAAGTGGTGGAAAAAGAGCGCTGTCCTACTAATCCGTACGGATACAACATGCAAGCCATCCCATTTAGGATAAATATCTACAGATACCCATACAGATATGAATAGGGAGAAGCAAGTGGATTGGATATGTACATATTGCAGTTTTCCCAATTCCAAACTTCCGAATTCCCGTTCTTTATTTTCCCAGATAATGATGCTTCAATCAACCATTCCCGTTATCTCTCCCTCCATTGATGAAAGGGAAGGGAATGGCAAACCAAACCATATCCTTATCCTTCCGCAATTCCAATTCCAAACTTCTCCATTTCGCTTGCCAGTGCATTATCTCTTTCCCAACAACTTAAGTTTTGCTCTTGTTGTTTCCATCCATATACGCATAGTCGTATAGACAGCCTGTAACTAAAAAGCTGCTATTTTATGCCATTTCTGTTTCTCGCATGTGTAGACTTTCTTTTTTTTTGTCTTTTTTCTTCTCCGTCCGTCGATCCTATCGGAGGATCCTTTTGATTATAATCATTGCCGTCATCGGGCTCCTCAATCAATCCCGTCCATTAATTGAATATCTGTTTCCCTACACACATATACATACATAGCTTGTTCCTTTCTTTTCCTCTCTTATTATTACATTAAAGTAAAGTAAATACATTCACAAAGGGAGAAAGGAAAAACGAAGGCACGAGAGAAACAAAAAGTTTTTTTCTGTTTTCTCTGAGTTCAGCTATTTGTGAAGAGAGGGGAAAGGTAATAAAAGTTGGAATATAATCGTAAGCAACCTTATCATGACAAGACTTTCTCTTTTTCCCTTTTCGAAAAAACAACCAACCAGTATTAGACCAGAGTTTAAATGGACAGGTCTAGGCCTGGGTTCCTCCAACTCCTTCCAGTATACTTTATTTCCTCTTGGAGGAATGGGATGAATATACCTCATTTGCCTCCACTACCATTCCAAACAGGATGATGAGAAGTGCAGCTGGAAGAAGAGAAAACTTTCTTTCTTTTCGTCATCATTTCTTCCCTCTTGTCTCTACTTACAGTTTTGTCTGGAGAAAAATAGTAAAAATAACAAGTCGTAACAGTTAGAAGTGCTGATGATGATGATCATGAGAGATCATGATCACGGGAGTGATATTTGCTTCGTTGACTTTTTCTTTCTTACATATATCCTGATATGGCTGGAGGTTGAGTTGAGTCAAGAGTCGGAAGGAAAATGAAAATCATTAGGAATATGTACAGATGTACTTTTTGCACTCTTATCTTTATTACGAGCCCTGTTTCTCTCTCTTTAAGAAAACTAGCTGAATATAAGTTTTGGTAGAGCAAGTCGAAAACAGGGGGAGTAATATGGCATGGCATATCACATCACAATCGAATGTGCTCCTCCTGGAGAAGAAGAGGAATGAACAGAGAGAGAGGGCATCCGATTTTATATAATATACTTGCTCCTCTACTAGTTCATACTACGAATGGTAATCATAAGGACAAATCTTTGATAAACTCTTTCAGGATGTACACCCTCACCGGTCCATTTCATTCAAAAGTATATAGTGCACCATTTAGTTCTCGCAATAAAAGTCAGGAATTTTCTTTCGTTTAAAAGAAACGGGCATATTTTTCTATTTACAATGTATATTTTTTACTTTCTAAAAAGCTTGTGACATTCGAGCATTCAAACATTCAGTTTAGTTCAGCTCTAAAATAAGAATAGAAAGAATTACTTCAATTTGCTATTTCCGTGTAAAAACATAATTCTTATGACATGGCTTATATATATTTTTACACTGGTACAGTTTGCTATAATTGTAAATTATCATCATGATAAACGATGATGCATTTCTTCTTTACCAAATCTCTGAGATTCCGCTTGGCCAATTTTTTCAACCAAAAATATATATTTTTAATTTTTTACATTCCTCTTTCATTTTCCCCAACTTATATCAGATATCATAAAGATGTAATAAAAAAGATGAGTTGGTTGCTCCTTGGTTGGGAGGAAGAGCTCAGAAAGTATCACGCTTATAAAAGCGGAGGAAGCACTTAATTTAAAATCAAGATTTCAAGATAGATAAATATATTTCAACCATGCCATGTACATATTCCATATACCATGTACCACCATCCTTATCAATATTAGTAATTGTTGTAGTAATAATAGTTCCACCATCACCATCCATATTCGATATCACTATTGATATATCCTCCTTCGTTCTATCTTCCAGAGAAAAGAAAGAGTTTGCAAAAGCTCCGCTTTACTCCAACATGGATAGTAGTAGTACTTTCTGTGATTTTTTAGATCAATTTTCAAAAATATGGGAAGCATCCTCCACATTCATCACGTCAGGATCCTCTCTCCCTCCATTTTTTCTCACAGAGGTTGGGTTGGAGTTTGGAGTGAGCCCTTCCACAATTTTTCAAAAAACGGGAAGGAGAGAAAAGAATAGGATGAAGGAAGAAGCAAAAATATCTATTGTGATATATCTAACCAAAGAATTTTCCAAATTGATTGTGCAAGACGAAGTGGGAGACATATAGATAGGGAGGAATAGGTAGGTGGAAACCCATAAGCCTTGCATGAGATGTATACCAAAATGGGAGAGAGTTGAGTTGGTTTGGTAGTTTAGCTTAGTTTAGTTTTCGGGGCAACGTTGAGAAATAGGAGAAGTAAAGAAGGGAAAAGAAGAATAAAAAGAAAAAAGAGATAAAAACAGGAAGGCCATATTTCCTTCGGTTTTTTCTCTCTGTAAGTGTCCCTCACATAACATCATATATAAATATAAATGGTGGAAGAAAGAGTAAAGACGATCGAGAGCTGAGCTGAGAGAACTGAGAAGAAAAAACTTGCCAATGATATATGGATCTTGGGTAAACGTAACATTTGTTCTTGAATGTCAGCAATCCACAATAGAAGTGGGTCGGTTGGGTTTGGGTTCCTTTCCTTCTCTTCCACCAAAAAAAAACTGTTCATGTTCTACTCTTGTTGGGCTAAAATATCCCAAATCCAAATCCAACATATTATCAAATGGGTTTTATTCTTATAAATATGGCATAATAATAAGTAGAGTAGGTAGAGCTAGAGTAGAGCTACTACCATGGGCATACCCAATATCCGAAAAAACAACCAACGACCATCATAAAGTTTATATGACAATGACAACAGTTACCAATACCACCACCGCCATGCCACTGCCATGAACTTCTCTCCTGCGTTATTCATTTTCATTACTATTCTCTTTCCTATGGATGGATAAAGATATGGCCATAAACCTATTATTATCCTTATATAACTTGAACTATAATGGCGAGACTACGACTTAACTTTCAATAGAATGTATTTAGTACATCGATGATAAAAGGAAACTGTTTTGTTCGGAATTATACATTTGGTCCCATATCATGATGGTCTGTGGCCCACATTATAACTGTTTGTTATTTGTGCGGAATTACGCAAAACAGTCCATTATCATTATGGCCGGTTTCTATCCGATTAGTCCTGGCCCAGTGAATGGGAGAAGAGAGCTAATAATAGCTCTAAATTTTTTTTTGCACATAATTGCACAACAATGTGTACCCACCCATATTTCTGGAAATGTGGTTGGTCCCCATTCACGATGTTACAGGGAATTTGCATTTAGTTTTCCCCGATGCGGTGGCAGTTGTATCCTTTTTGGAAGACTTAAAATGTCACAATCACAATACAACTCTGGAGAATGGCAAAGAAGCTTTATTGTGCAATGCAAAAAAATGGGACATTTGATTCTCTTCTACTGCGACTTTGGTTCAGATCGGAAAATAACGTCCGTCATGATGTCACTCCCAACCGTAGATGCTTTGTGAAATCCCAGTAATAATCGGAACTTTGGGTAGACAGATGATAGGCAGTTTTGGGACACACATAAACTGTCACAATGCAAAATTGAATAATGTGCGTGGGGTACCGTCATCATAATATAATGCTACCATTTATTTGCCCGTTATAAATTCAATTCAGGACAAGAGAGTCGAGAAGAGATGGAAACGTGGAGGCAGGCAGAAGATCATGATGATGATCATGATGATGATGATGAGATTGCCTTTTCCCTTTTATTCTCCAGCCAGCAAAAGCATCGTCAGTAAAGCAATATAGAGAATTATGTAACAATATAGCATAACATAAGGCGATATTAAATTAGACGAATAATGCTGAAGTTGGGCCGAGTCGAGACCCTTATTGTGCTCCTACCTCCCCCTTCTGTGACTTTTGGTTGGACAAAGATGAATTAGATTATTATTATTGGTATGACAGAGATTTCATAGATTTTATCATCTCATTTCATAGAGAGCAGCTTTGACTTCCCATCCTTATTTTAGGGGACACGCGTACTTAGGCACAGTTACATATACAATATTTTTGTGGGTGGGCCCTCCACCGGAGTAACTTGTTATGTTAGTGCAATAAGGTCGAATAATAACATTTATCAGATTAGTGATGATCGCGTCATTTTTCTAACCTGAAATATGTTTATGCATGTATCTTTTTAAGGTCTCCAGTCTCAAATTGTTAGTCAAAATTGCAAACTAAATGCTCCTGAGTACTCCTACGCACAGCTTCAATTGAAGTGCTCATGTGCAATGTTTAATAAAATTACAATTGCAAACATTTTTGCTGCTCATTCAACCATTATTTTGGTTTTCCTTTCTTTCAGCCACTTTTGAATCCTTGCGTGGGTGATAGAATGTCGAGTTCAAAGACTGATGGATGGATAAGTGGATAAAAGGGCCACGCCACAAAAATGGATACTTTTATACTTGACAAAAGTATCCCCATCCATTTCACGAAGTTCCTATTACATGGAATGTACATGCCATCCATAAAATTAGAAATATATCGAAGAAAAAAGGTTGGTTTTGAATTGAATACGACCTGAAATATTTGTACTTGCTATTTCATATCATCATCATTCGTGACATCCAACTCACCTACCCACCTTCAGCCCACAGTTTACCGTCATAATTTTCATCATCGTCGTCATCTGAATTCTTTTTTTCTACATGAAACTTTTTTGAATTGCTAATACCTCTGTCCCAATAACGATCCCCAAAAATGTAAACAAAACCAGGAGCAGATGTATTGAGGACCTCTCTGAAATGTTTTGAAATCCCATCAGGATTGTCAGGATATTTCTGTATAATACATAGTCCATGATGATAACATAATCTTTCATTCAATCAATCCAAATACCCAAGCTCACCACCGTAATCGTCATCATTAAAAATACCAACCCAAATATTTCACGCTTGACTACACGATCCGATCTGATGTGTGACAGGATGCAATGTAGGTAATCAGTTATGGATCATAGGAAGAAAAAAAATGACACATGAAATGAATAAGTGATCGATCGGAATGGGCTAGATGGTTAGATGATAGAATGGAGAGATTGTAGAAAAAAAAATGTAGATTGTGCTGATGATTGGGAGCACGATGATGACGGATGATGGAGAGGATTTTTTTGCTTGCGTGGTGGTACTGGTGACTACCAACCAGGTTGAAAGAAAAAATGTATTTATTTGAAAGAAAAAAATTCCACGCATGTTTCCATCTCCATCCTCTTCTGTTTTTTTAAGAAGGAGCCCGGGCGAGAACAGGCAGGAGCACGTTACTCCCATACATCAATTTGATATCGAACACAGTCATTGAAATCGTGAGAGTGTGAGCTTTACCCACTTACATAGCTAATCTACGGGGCTCCACATGTAGCCCAAAAATATTATGAAATGTTTAAGGAAATATATTGCTAGCGTGTGCGCAATCTCATCCCAGCAATTTCTCTTTGAAATATTTTTTATTTTGTTTTATATTAACTGATCTGATATAATTATAGTCGGATTCTGATATAAGTAGGTAGAGATGAATATGTACATATTAGAATGTTTATATGTATGTTTATGTGTAATGTGGGGATTGGGAAGTGGGAAGGCAAGCCAGAGGAGAAACGGAAATAAATGCACATGTTCATATTGTTGTTCTTCCTCTGATGATTGTGATGATGATGTTATATAACTATGGATGTAGTTTAAAATGTTATGAGATGGAAAACCTCAGAAAATCAAAACATAAGCAAGAAAAAATTCATTCTCTCTCGGATGGATCGGAGGGAAGTCCCACATCTGTTATTCATGTGTGGGCAGAGGAGAGGCGTGAGGTAAAAGTGATTTTGCTGCTGATGTTACCTACTTTCCAAGTGAAAAGTACAACAGTATTTATTTCCCTCCGCTGTGGATCCGTCACTGAGTGAAATGTAAATTCTCTTTCGTGCTCATACCGATACCGATGCTTGCTATTGCAGAATGTTTATGTAATTCTCCCTCAGTCATAGTCAGTCTATAATATGTAATATGAAATGAAAGGAGTAACAACAAAAAAGAGTTTTGGGTGCCCCTGTGGATAAATGCAGAATATTACATAGGTAAATATATATATTTATAGATTATAGATATTTGCCATTTGTAAGAAATTTAGCTTTCTTTGTTGATTTTCTCCGCTTGCCTAAAGTGGCCGATGGGTGGGTGTCTTTTTATTAAGGTCTAATATCTCAATACTCCACTATATCTATCCATTCAAGGATGTGACGGTGCGGTGGTGGTATGATTTGGTGGAAAGGCAAATATGCAATTTATATAACATTAGATATGTTACGTTAGGTGTTGTTCTGTGATGTTGTTTGGAGGAACCCTTATTGCCTTCTCCGCATTTTCCCACTCCATTCCACCATACGGCTCCACTTACTCCAGATAAGAAACTAATACTTGTCTTTTAGCTTACTTTTCCCTTTGCTCTGGCACCCTGGCATTGCCTCACATTCTCAATTCACATTCCATTTTCCTCCACACGTCTCTCCTCCGATCTCCCCGTCGTCTCCTTTTCCATTTTCAATCCCCTCTATCAAACAACAATACGGGGAGAGAGAGGAACTTCAAAGGGAATCTATCTGGGAGGAAAAGGGTTTCGACATCCCTTTGAAAAGTTTATGTTATGTAACCTTATCTCTCCCATTTTATGTTGGATGTGTTCGCATGTGAGGAAGGAAGATGAACACCGAACACCACAAACAACTTCAGAGCCAAGCCAAGCCAGTCAACAAGGCTTTTCATCTTGTACTCCTCTACCTCGTCTCACAATTCATTATTACGATATTTAGGATGGTGCCATATTAGGCTCCGGCATTTATTATTTCCTTTCTATCAATTTCTCCTTGTCTATTACCTAAATCAAAATCAAAGAGACTTGCAAAGACGGGAAAGGGAATTAGGTATGGATTGGTTCAAGTTGCTCAGGAGGCTCCAATCTCGTCTTATTATACCCATGCAATATTATTTGTTTTTGTGGTGGGATCCATCCTACACGTGCATCAATATTACATGTTTAAAGACAAGACACTTCAGGGACAAAATCCTGGGGAAAAGGACCATCAAGGGAAAGGGAAAGGACTGAAAATGAAATGAAATGAAGGCAAAGGCATATAGGTACAAATATAAATACCTACATAGGTTTCGGAACACATGTCGTGTTTTATGTTCTCCTGTCGTTGTTCGTCCTTTGATTTCCATGTAAAATCCCTTTTGTACATAATGCAAATAGAACGCACTTGAGTCGAACGGTACACTGTACATGTGTGTACATGTTTATATTATTATATAATTCTATTTGTTTTCGTTTGAAAATAGGATATGTGTGTTAGCCCGATTCCGACCCGATGTATAAACATTGCTAAAATTTATGGAGGGCTGGATCTGGATCTTTCCTGAATGTTTGTGAGAGATCAGTGGATTGGATTCGTGTCAAACAGATCCTCATTTCCCATGTATGTAATTCCGAGAATTGAGGAGAAAGGTAAAAGTAAACTTGTTTTGCAGCGGAGGTGTGTGTACCACACAGACATATCTACCTACTTATGTAATATCAACATCGATTCAATTCAAAAGGCATATATGGGCATACATGAATTTTTGAGCAGAAGACATGGCCACCTTTTGTTTTATACATGTGGGAGCCGTGAGCGGTTTGAGCTGGTTTTTGGAATGAATGGTTTCGTGCGAAAATTTTATTCCTCTTCTTCCGGTCCAGATATTGGCCAGGGAGCAATATAAAATCACACATGAGCATATCCTCTACCTAATCATCAGCATATGAAATATATCACACTCAAATATAATAAGTACATATCCCTCTTGGGGGAAATGCACAGTGGCGGTCTGTTTTATTCACACATCTCTGATCCGATATTTCATTAAATATAAGGCATAATGGTTTTGACCATTTCTTTTTCAAAGAGGCCCCTGGCTAATTCCAATTATTTTCCGCCCCAAAAAAATCGCTCCCTTTAAACAACATTAGAGCAGTAAGAAGATTGTTTTTGGATTGGTAAAAGATATATTGAATTATGATGTGATGGTGCCAGTCGTAGATATTCTGTCCTTTATATTTTTGTCCATATAATTTTGGACATCCAACTTTCTTAAATTAGCCTGCTTAACATGCAAGTAACAGAACACCTTATTGAACCGTGTGAGTCAAATGTATCGTTAAATCCATTAGTAATAATAGACAATGCGCAATCCGCAATCAAGTATTTAGGCTGGTAGTCTGAATTCATCACAAAGTCAGCTCCCTTTTTTTAAACTTTTAAACAAAATGCATATTCTTCAGATCCAGCGTTGCAAATGCTTTACGTGAGTAGGCAAAGTGAGAAGGTGTCGGGTACTGATAAAAATGCGAATGTATTGCTCCTCATCATTCTTACACTCAAAGTTCACTACGTACTGTTCATTGCTTGCAAAAGAATTTTCACCACATCACCAATGTCATTTTAAAGTTTACCAGAAACTATTCGTTTGCTCTGTCGTTGCAGAAAATTTTGAAGTTTTAGATGGACAGGTTCAATCAGTTTATAATGTCGAATTTTCATATTTCATCATTTTCCTTCCTTATTTTAATTATTCCCCCCACAGCAGTTCAGAATTAAAATAATGGGGTGATTGACGAGAATTGGGGTGCAAATGAATTGGATGCCTAAATATAATAGGGAGAGGAAGGAAAAAGATGATGATGGCGATGGTGATGGTGATGGTGACGATGAGAGTGAGAAAATCATCTCACGGACTACTGCAGAAGTTCGGGGAATATGAGAGGATTATTACTTTTATGTAAGGAAGATTTAGCTTAGCTTGCATAATACATCTGAATCTGAGAAGGAAGAGGAAGAGGAAAGGAAAGTTCTGAAAATCCAATCCTGTCGGGATTTTTACACTGATTTTTTTTTTCAAAAACATTATTTATTTATGACGTAATGATTAAGTGGATACAGAAAGTGTTCTTTCATCGTTTCCCACTATTTGGAACAAAGTTGGGTTAACGACAAGGAGTAGGAGTGGTGGTGGAGGTGTCTCTTTAGCTGCCACATTATTACAGGAACTGAACTGCGCTGCAGTAACACCCATGCATAGAGCCACACACTTGTCTAGAGATTTTTGGTTGCTTCCAACTTTGTTTGGTAGTTGGCTGAGGCTGAAGAAGAAGGCTTCATTCATTTCATATCATAACAAGTGTGGAAATAGTGGAAGTCCAGCGGTAGGAAGGCGTAGAAGTGGTATGGCATGAGAATGGTGATGGCATTCATGTCAGTTCAGGATGTAGTTCTTCTAGGCCGGAGCTCTTTTGAAAACATGAGAGCTCCTGATTCTCTCTACTAGATCGTATGGCAGTGGCGGTAGCAGCGGAAAGATAAATTGGATTAAATTAAGCCCTCAATTTTGGGCATATATAGATGAGCTTTCATAAATCATTTTCTCAAACAAGGAATTTTGACTGTGAGTCAAAAGAGTATTTTCATTCATGTGGATTTCATAGAGAGGAGCGGTGTTCATGCTCATATTCATGTGAGATGAGGATCAGAGTTTAGTTTGCACATGTGTGTGTTTATATTCATTCCGCTTGCTTCATACTAGTACTTATATGCAATCCCCAAGAAGAAGAATGAGTCCATTTCCTTTACAGCACCCCACATATTTCTATAAACTTCATTTTCCCTTTTTAAAAGCTCCAGTTTTGCAACTTGTCCCGGCCTCCATGGATGGGAAATGGGAGCAAAAATTTCAAACTTACATAAAATGGTAAAAAGGGTCAATACAAAGTATATGGGATATATCTCCCTTCCATCTCCTTTCCCTTTCCATGCATAATTTTCTCTTCTCCTTCAACTAGGTCCAGAGTAGAGTGCTTAGCTAGAGAGTGATTGCAAATAATGCATGTTTTTGATGTAGTGTAAGTACACTATAAATCCTGGGGTTAAGCCCAGAAAACTTGATTTCCCTCTTTCCATATAATTCCAGACAAGTGCCCAAATATACTTACTTACTCCATCCAGTCTGGAGGAGGAGGAGAAGAAAAAAAGTAGCTTGGATATGGAATGGCATGGCTGATGGCATGACTTGTATAATGCAAAACTTGGTTCGCACATAATTTTCCCAGACGTGCTGGATTGTGGATTGGATGTGGAGGGAGATGTTCGGAGGAGTAAAAGAGACTTTTTCATATTATATCCCTTTTCTCTCTCTCCGTTTCATACTCAAACTCTTACTTTACTTGGCTAACAGGATTCCACCAGAAAATATCACAGGCTTGTCCATTAGCTTTATGAGTTAGCAGGAGTCGAGAGAGTCTGTCAGTTCAGACTGTCGGCTTATACTTCTCTTTCGGTAAAAAAAAACTTCATTCCAACCAGCAAAATAAAGAGCTAATAGTGCTTCTGCTTATTGCTTACTTGACTTTTCTATTTCTTTCCAATAGGACCACACACATGATATGATATGGAGTCATGGACATGGAATGGAAACTATGTCTATGGCCATGCCATGAGGAGGATGAGGACCCAGCCGACGTCATTACAGTCAAGAAGTCTAATCTAGTTTGGAAAGATTGTTATTATGAGAGGGAAAGCGGGGGAAATATACATTAAAAGGGGAAATTGAAGGAGGAAGAAGGAGGATAACTGACGATTTGGTATTATATTTGCCAAGTATGTAGTAAGTAGAGTAATACATACGTACTTGCTTGCACACTTCAAGATGGTAATATTACTACATTTATATTTTGTTTGATGGAAATGATCAAGATTAACCTAAAATCATACATACTTTTTGATGAATTATGCATGCAATCACTGGATGAGTATGAAGTGTCTTGACTAGCATCTTGTCTTGTCTTGCTTTTCAGAAATTATATGAAACTAAAAGGAGTAGGAAGAACTGATAGGATGGCTCTTAGCATTTTAGCTGACTTATTTTATTACGTTTCTTGCATTTTAAACTTAAGTTAAGTTTATTCATACAGAAGATGTAGTTGTGTGTGTAATTATGTAGAACACTTTGAGTTGAAATGAATAAATTGCAAAACATTAATGCATTAATACATGTACATGACATGGCATAAGTACCTAGAACCAGTCAACGTCATGTACCTACCACCTAGTCAAAATGAAAAAGTTAATAAGCCATAAGTCCAAAACAGGCAATTACAAAGTAAGGAAGTAGTTCAATTTTTTTTAATTAGAAAATACGGAGCAGTAAACACCACTAATACTGCTATGTGACGCAAGTAGGTAATTCTATATCTTTGCATATGTGACTGAATTAGGTTAAAAAATTCGCCAAACTCTGATATGATATGGTACAAGTTTTTTCTCGGCTTTCATGAAAGTGTCACGGACATCATTAGAAAGTTGGACTTGGAAAGTGGGCTGGAAATTGAGTTATGTATTTCTTGTTTGCTTTAGTTTCTCGATGTCCATCGTTGGAAAAGTTAATTACTTTCATGGCAAAGTTTAGTATTGGACTGCATGCATGCATACATGTGTGGACCACGTGAAAACGAGGTCAAAGGGCAATTTGGAGAGTAAAAAGTTATGCCTGAAAGACCGTCACAAGAAGCGATAATAAGCTTACGCTTAGATAAATGTAATGTCTTTATAGCTCTGGGCTATTTTCCTCCCCTTCAATTCAGCAATTCGGTTCAGCAACTCAAGGGACACCTTAATAACTCTAGTCGAGGTTTATTATGATTGACAGGGTAGAAACAACAGTAATCATTGCAATTAGCAATTTTGACTCTGTGACTAAATGTAACAAAAACATGCAGACATGCATACAAGGAATGGCATGTCTAATATGCTTCGTACCTAATTACGATTACTAATCACCATTACACCTCTCCCCCAAAACTAAATATTTACCTACGTCTCACGTTCCAAAAGTACATTTGATCATTCTTTTAAAGAGGCAATGCACTCAAGTCAAGGGAGAATAAAAAACAATGCGGGTTTTTATGGCGGTGTGACTCTGTGACTTTGTTAAATATAATTACCTGTATTTCGGGCATGCATATCCCATAACCCATCTCATCTTTAGATTTCACAAAGGCACGCGAGAAATGTGCAGTTGACTTTTATTGGGATAAGTTTCAATTTGGACTCACAGTATAAAATAGCCATATACAAAGTTTACCATTCCAAGTCAAGTTAAATTGACTCCGGTTGTTTATTGCAGGGAATTTGGACGAAAGCCCAAAAATGCATCGTGATGGCATTGTTAGTTTGTTAGTTCTTCTCCTCTCTTCTGCTCCTGCATGGAATGGAATAGTTTTTTTTTATGCAATGCATAATCTAGTAAAATGAATGGGTAGTTGCGGCGGCATCATCACATCACCATTTTCACCGCTCCTCTTCCATCTTTTAAAAATCCTCTTGTTTTTACAGTGGAAATCGTTCGGAGGAGGAGGAACAAAGAGGAATGTACATAATGGGATGACTTCATGAATACTTTTAAAAGAGTGCCACCAGC
>JAQIXQ010000422.1:0-30494 GCA_034700485.1 Pseudosinella alba
TCAAAGTAAAGATTTCGCCATACAAAAATGTATGGACTTTCACGGAGCAAAGTTTCTAAATCGATTCGTTTTTATTATTATATTTTCACAGAATTGTAATTTTTCCGCATCTCTATATTTCCCACTTTTGTTTCCCATGCCATACAGAAATATTTTTTATAGCTTAGAGTGCATACTGCCGCCACTCATAATGATAATGAAATAGTATATTCGCTACTCCATTTCCACTACAAAGCATCTCATCCGTGTGATCATTCATTCCCCTTAGTCTGCTTCAAGACTACAGGAAGCGACCTTATCAAGAATTTGCATCTTGTATTTCTTCAAAAGAAAAGTTTCATCGTGATATGATGTTGATGCTTCATATTTCAAAGAACACATGTGCTCACCATTAGCGAAATAGTTTTTTTGCCAGGTTAAGGTAGACCAATTTTATTACATTCCTACAGATATAGAATGTACCACTGTTTCATTTTGTTAGTCATTCATTGTTCACCGTGGCGTCTTAGGTGGTACTTCCCTGGTACGGTATTGGCATGGTATGATGTTCTGGGTGATATGATACTACTCATTGTATCTCAAACATAATCCAAAACTACATTATTGCATTGTTCTTATTCGTGGAACTTTCCGCTAAGCGAAGAAGCCAAGGTAAGCCAACCCCTTCCGTCCGACAGATATGATGACGATGCTGACGATGATCGGATCCACAGTGCGGGGGATTGCATCAGTGGCTATCCATTGGCGTAGGGTAGAAGCTAGTTTCACCTCCGCAAATAGTGTACCCGACGCAGTTTTTTATTGCGAATCTAACGGTATAACTCACAGGTTCCAACTCTTCCGCGTTGCAGAGTTATGGAGGGTTTTCAAATCTAAAAAAAATTTCAAAATTTCGTATTTTAGGCTAACATTTAATTCGAACACTGCAGTGATGTAGGAAAATTTACTACAATGGCAAATTTCTTATTTTCCAACATCACTGCAGTGATAGAATTAATTTTTAGCCTAAAACACAAAAGTTTGAAATTTAATTTTGATTTGAAAACCCTCCATAACCCTGCAACGCGGAAGAGTTGGAACCTGTGAGTTATACCGTTAGATTCGCAATAAAAAACTGCGTCGGGTACACTATTCGTGGAGGTGAAACTAGCTCCTAACCTACGCCAATGGATTGCCACTGATGCAATCCCCCGCACTGTGGGATCACCCTTTCCTACTTTGTTAGCACCAACCAAATAGTAGTGAACCGATGAGAGCTGCTTT
Organism: Pseudosinella alba; assembly: GCA_034700485.1. Lineage (NCBI taxonomy): Eukaryota > Metazoa > Arthropoda > Collembola > Entomobryomorpha > Entomobryidae > Pseudosinella > Pseudosinella alba. Next base: position 1,264 of record JAQIXQ010000422.1, read on the forward strand.
ATAAATATCTTTTCGCAGCAAGTAGGCACTTGTGAAGTGAAGAAATAATTACAGAATTGAGTTGCAGAAGGGACATGGAAAGATATACTCAATACCACTGCGACGTATTTTATTGACGTTTATATTGTACATCAAAAATAAAATTAATATTACACTGACGCTGTGTGCTAGGCTCATCCGTTCATTATTGCTGCCACCACGACTTATCGTCAGCTTTCTTTGTAAGTAGGGATCTCGTCATCGGAAAAGTGGTAATCGTGCATGACATATGACATGACAGCAATCCAAGAAGGACGACGACGGTGGTAACGAGACCAGCCACACGAAGAGTAAAATTATGAACGATTTAAATGAACTATGAAAGACAGACATTGTGAGTTTAGTTTGATTTGATGTGAATTTTTATAGCAATTTTTTCTCGTATGAGGAGATACTCATATACTTAGCAAAATCACACAAGAGGGTCATTAGGGTGAAGGAATGAATATGATACAGTACTAAATAGTTCACAGAGTTAGCGAAGCACAGTGAAAAAAGCTCATCTATGCAGAGTGAGTGGAGTCATGAGAATTCCCGATGCACAACTCACAGACCAGAGGCAATTTGTACTTAAATATAGATAGGCAGATAAAGATAGTTTTTAAGCAGATGTAGGTCATCATCGCAAGGGAATATTTGACCAATTTCATGCTGCATTTCAAAGTGAAATCGTTTTATAAATGGTTCTCACTTAGGACTCAATAATGGTAGTAAATCGTTTTGCAAGAATATGATATGATATTTTCCCTCTTCCAACTTGGGCAATTAAGCATTGCGTAGAAATGGAATGAAATTTATTGGTTTTGCTTTTCGGATTTGCTAATCTTCAAAATAAGATTGTATAAAATTATACCTAGGTATGAACAGATTCGTACAGTAAAAAAAATAAATTTGCAGCCATGCAGCAAATGCCATGCTCTTGAGTATTGAGACAAAAATAGGCAGTTTGGAGGGGCACATCTCTAAAAGGTTACTTAACATTTCCCCAAAGAAAGACTCATTTTTTTCTTACCGACATACCTAAATAACTCTACCTACGTACTTGAATCCCAAAATATACAGATAAATTGATCCACTCTTAACTTTATCTTATTTCTTTATTCTGATGGAATATGTTGTTTCTTTATGGAAGTGTAGTTACTCCCACGTAAAGAAAAGAGAGGAAATCCCAGTCAAAAGTCAACATTTTTTGTTCGTCTTCAATGACAGCCTTCTGAGCTTTGGCTGCACCTTGGCTGTATGCTAAACTTACGATTTTACTCTCTGATTTCAAGCTTCGTTTAGCAGCCGAAGTCTGACGATGGATTAATATACTTACGGGAGTGGGACGCATTACGCGTGAACATAAAAACCAAGCACAATTACAATTCACGAAAAAAAGTGCTCTTTATTCACCGCAACTATCCTTGTTTCTTATAAATACAATAATATTCAGTTCACATGATATATATCAAAGTAATCATAATCATATCATATTCAAGAAATACCCTGGTTTGGCTTTTGTGATTTTCTTTTTTTTAAACCTCCGTCTTTTTATGCGTCTGCTCTGCTTACGACTCTCAAAAATTGCTAATGCATTCCATTTTTTATATTTAATTCACAGTGCTCATCTCATCATTCAAGCTTATTTACATGTACAAATTTTACGAGCATCATCTTGACTTGTCTGACGAAAGTGCCAAAAAAATCAAACATAAAAAAATATAAAATATTGATGTTCATTGAGCAAAACGGACTTACTCAGAAACTGATATAAAAAACAGTACATTAGCATTGCTCACTATTTATTTTTTTTAATAAAAAAAATGCAATGAGGTTTCATCCTTCATATCACCCTCGCATATTTTTTTGTTTTCTGCCTCCGTCTACTGATTCCTATCGGCATTTTGTACATTTTAATGTAGAAGTTAGGGACGCAAATAACGCAGGTAAAATATACTTCAAGCTCTATCTCATCATTATCATTACCACACAATCGGATGAGGAGCCCCCTGCTGCTCATCATGCCGCTCTGCTTAATAATAAATCTTGTTTGTTTGCTTGTGTTATTTAGTGGCTATGCAGATAGTCATTACAATTATCATTATCATTACTACTGCTGTTTTCAGGAGAGGAATTGATAAGACGAATGAGAATAAACATACTCATTTTATATATTAGTTGAAGGTGAATATGAATTATGTTTGTTGAGATTCGCAAAGACGAGAAATCGAAACTTCGGTCTAAATTATATATTAAAGCACTCGAGCAAATTATAATTATTTTAATGGTAATAACAATTAGGATGATGATATTGTAAACAAAATGGCTTCATGTAATATTAAGTACATGTACTTTCCGAGATAAATGAGCTATGCATTTATATTTATAGCTCATTTATTTAATTTTATCATGCGCATTGTACAGGTCATCATCGAGAGATATATCTATATCGAGCATAGTTTATCATTGCAGCATAACGATACTGCTGCTTATCATTATTAAATTGAACTACTTTACAAGAAAATGTGTGTGAGGGTTTTTGTTTGGCTCTGGATAAGCTGACTGGCTGAAATTAATGGTTTCGATTAGGGGGGAATTAAAAATGCATGAGAAAAGATTAGCAAATTGTCTGATGAGAAGAAATAAAAATGAGAAAGTATATTACTTTGGTTTGGAGCACAGCCCAACAAAGTTAAACTAGTTATTTACGACCGCGATGATGGTGGTAAACCATTTAAGTAGACAAGGATAATGTGTGGATTTAACGCAAAAAATACTAGCTATGTACTAAAACATGATTTAACGTAATAAATTAGTTATAAAATGATTTAGATTTCTGGACTGATACTTTTTTATAGAAAGTTTTTTTTGTGAGAAAAATGAAAAGGCTTAGCAGTCAGTTCAAAGCTTCAACAAGGGGGATTACGAAGAGCGGAACTATTTTTAAGACATTGTAATACACTCAACTCGCATCATTCTTCTCCAGTACATGATTTTGTTCTTTGATGCATTGTGTACGGCTCTATACGTCTTCACAGCTTCATTAGAAGGGTCATAAAAGCCCTAGAGGTGTATGGGCTTTAAACGGCGCCTGGGCGTGATCCATACTTCCCTTACAATCATCATAACATCCTTTGATAAAAAATATATAAAATTCAAGCTATATATTTTCCTCTTAACATGAACCAAGCCAAACTTTACTTTTTCCCTGCGATAGGGAGAGAGTTGAATGTAGTTTTATTTTAGTTTGGCATAAATAAATATGCTTAGATAATTTGAAAGAGATTATTGCAAACTCCAGCTACCAATTTACAGTACAAATCAGGCACTGCAGCACTAACCTTGTTTATATAGCTTGAATTAAAATGAAATATTTCTCATGTCTTCAAAAAAAAGTCTTTCACTAACTATTGAAAATCAATTAGCCACAGTTAATTGTTACAAATGACAAGCTAATTGCCTAATAGTGTATCCCCCTGAGAGACATCTCTTCTCACCTCAATTTTTTTATCCTGTTGGCACCACCAACTAACCCAACCATCTCCGCTGCCATAATAAAAAAACTAATGATTGTTGTGACTCAATAACTCAATAAATTCCGGAGTCCTAATCTCGCCGCAGTCTCTCTTACACTCTGCAGCGTCATCATTACCACCACTTTTCTGAATAAAGATAATATATCAGCCTACTACACGGCTTTTTCTTTCACCTTCATATCTAAAATAAAGCATCCGAGAGCTCCCAGTCCAGTTCAATTTACAATTTCAACAAGGATCCGTTCCCCCAACTTGGGACCCAAACGAAGCAATTCATTCTACATTACTTAAGCCCGCGGTTCTGGCTCTGTTGTGTTACTTTTACAGCAAAAAACAGTCTGACACTGGTTACTGCTTTTTATTGCTGTCGTCAATGACGCAATTCTCAACTTTTTTTTTACACACAGGCAGGGTTACAGAATGATAGCCTAGTCATTGCTAATGACTTTTACAAGTCTTTTCCATGCTTGGATGAAAAATACCAAATAATGTTCCCATGCCTGGATAGCAAGTTGTTCTATATTTCCACCTGTTAAACCCAACTTTAAAAAATGTATTCACGTCCATCCATCCATCTACTCACATTTGAAAGGGTTTCCCGTCTACGAACCTGCAATAATGACGACTTGATGATAATGCTGATGAATCAAAGTTACATACATCATCAGTTGTATGTAACAGCAAAAGGAAGTTGTCTCTGTCTTGTCTTCCACACTGCTCATCGCGTACTTTTCTTAATATTCTCATCCCACATTTTTTCTGCACTTTCATTTCAATTCTAAACAGCCAAGGCTCCTTCTTTGCCTCTGTCGGTCTGTGTGTGTAGCCCCAAGTGGCATTGCATTAGTCAGTGAAGTTAGATTCATGATGATGATGAGGATGGTGGTTTTGGTTTTATGGGAGAACTAAAGAAAAAAAAATGTCTCGCTGGTGACAGAGTACAAAGGAGGTGTGACTGATCATTTGTTTTGAGACAAGGCCGGCCGAACAGGGCCCAACCCAGGCGCCTTAGCATCCCAAGGAGAGTCCTTCTCCGGCGTTCCTCCTCCACCATCTACGAGCACTGTATCAACCTCCCTCCTCCATTCTTTAAAACAAAGTTCAGCTTTAACTTGACTTGAGAGGAAGGATGAACTCATCCTTTTTCTCAGAGGCAGGAATCGAATGGTAAAGGAAAAACAAGAACGATGCATAGTCAAAAATTAGGGACTACCTACTAAATCCCTACTTCCACCATTCAACCTGTGCCCTATGCTTTTGCTCCACTTCCCTGCAAAACTGATATTTGCTAATATCCTGCCGAAAAAGTAACTTAATTTCATGAACCATCTCATCTCATCACATGACCAATTCAAAGAAAGATGTTCTGTTGTTACAAGTTTCATGAACCTCCTCTCATCATAATAATAGTCTGTGCCATGCGTTCCCCTGTCCATAGGTATGGTGCACTTTACTCTTATGCGGAGAAAGGGGCGAACGATGATCGTAATCATCATGACCACGAAGAAGTCGGTTCGGACGATGATGGTGATCATCATCATCATTGTTCCACCTCCAACAGTCGTCATCCACATCTGAGACGCACGCATTTCACTTCTTCATTCCAAGAAATATGGATATAAGGAAACAAAAAATGGTTTATTCTAACTTAACATTTCCCTATTATTCCTCAAAGATCATCCCATTCTGACGCGGCCGCCGACAAAATGAGGAAACCACACAGGACATGTGTGTACCATGAAATATATCTTTTCCCGACTTCAAGGCAATATCTGTGGAGGGAGAAGAAGGGCAGAAGGAAGGACCGAAAACCATACGCAGGGAGAATGATGCCGACTGCCGACCTTCGGCCGACCGACCATAACCCATCCATAAAAACAATAGAGAAAACCCGGACGCATTTAGACCTGGTGTGTTTTTTCTCTGCTCTTGTCTATTCCGCCTCCATCATATTATTACGGAGTTGTAATGATGGTGATGATGATTATCATCAACATAAGTCGATAATCGTTGATACAACATGAAAACAAGAAGGATGCTTGAATTTGCTTATATTTGTTGAGGGGGGAAATAAGAGCAAGGGCTGCGTTATGATTACCTGGATCGTGGACCTACACTATATTCTAATAAAAGCCAAAATAGTAAAATGTGTACATATTATTTATATCCCCTCGCTTCGTCATCACATTGTGTAAAGTTGTAAAGATGGCGGTGTTGTGATTTCAGTTGTACACTCGTAATTTTTACAACATATAAAACATCCATATAATGTTGAATGTAGGCTGAGCGAGAGGTGCCCTGATTCTTCTCACTCTTGGATAATCCACCAAGAAAATAATAATGGTCATAATAATAACCATTATTACAGTGATCCGACGACGACGGATGGCCGGTTGGTCCCTGATGATGATCATTATTACTGGCTGAGGTAAGAAAATGATCCCTTTTGGAAATGAAGATTGTGCTCAAATTTTATGTGCAGGGCGAAAGGACAAAAACACAGTCAGGATTTTTTATATGTTTATAGATAGCCAGATGAAATGAATGATGCTCTTGAAGGGTTACGAAACTTTAACCTTTTTCATAAAAAAATAAAAACAAAATTTCCAACTTTAATAGATCGGGAACCCTGATACAGGATGTTCCAATAAAGAAACGCTGACCGACAAGCCAACAAGTACAACTGTAACGTGTAACCGACTGACCTGGTTGAAAATTCCCTTTTTCCAGTGTTTACACCACATCCCCTATCATCATCCTCATTATGAGGGGTCATGGATGGATCACGTACGAATTACGGACGGGCATACCGAGTTTTTTCTATATTTAATTGATATAATTACTGTCTGTCTGCAGAGAATTGTGAGGGATTGCTAACTGCTCCATATAACATGTGAAATTTTATTTATTGGTGAATGGTGGCTTGGTTGTGATCTGATGATGGCGACGACGGCGTGAGGGGGAAACGGGCAACTTTTTAATAATTTGTTTTATCGATTGATCTTGCCTTATCTAGAGCCATCCTATTGTAAAAGCCTATCTTAACAAAATTATTTTATGCTGTAAACAAATGTGATTATGGGTCGCTATATTAATAGAACGATTGTAAACCAATTTTAAAAAAATCTATTTCTAATGCCGCTTTTATTACTGTTTTGTCTTTAACAAAAAAAGAGCTACCGCAATAAAGGTTCCCTTGAATATTTCATTGTTCATCCTCGTCATCATCACCATCATAAATTACAGTATTTTTATGCCTTTGCGCCTTTTCTATTTAAAGTACCATATACGTATCTGTTCGGCCATCGTGATAGGACATACACCACCGCAAGCAGTTTTTCCACAGAAAAATGCGAGTCTACCTTGACCACACACACAAGCCCATTTTCTCCATATCACCTGCAGGACCACAAAATTTTTTTTTTGAACAACAAGCAAGGATCGAAGGTACATGGTTTTGATGTGTATTACCAACAAATCATGGTGAGATGGAAATCATCCTGTGAGGAGGATGATGAAACTGCTTAACAAGTTTACCGACATCAGCGATCAACTCGAGCTCTCCCCACACACCCACTACCTACATTCAGCGTCCCGCATAGATATCTCTTCCTCTTTTGTCATGCCATCCCATACCAGGCCACTAATGAACGAAACAGATTGGCTAAGGACAGAGCAAAGCCAAAAGAAAAAAAAAAGCCACAAACCAACCAAATAAAATTTACCAGAGTTGTATCTACAGTTTTTTTCGCATTCAAAATTCAAACACATCTGTCCTTTTTCTTCAGTTGGCAGTAGAATATTACTTCACTTGCTATTACCAAGCTTCGACATAAATGTATGAACCCATCCAACCTTTCTAACCTCAACCAAGCCAACACGATTGTCAAGAAGGGAAACGGAAGAGTAAAAAAAAAAAGCTGAGAGGATTGCATGCGCATTCATAATATTCAAGTGCTCATATTGTTCCTTCAATTTTTCAATTTGACAAAAAAAGTACAAAAAAGGAACTTGATAATTTTCTTTCGCAACTCACTTCACATCATGCATTCAACTAAGGGGAAGCCACCAAGTAAAGAATGAGCTTCATGACATGGACATCATATAGGGTGTAATATTAAGCTTGTTCGCTACACTGTGGCCATGCGGCATTCTCATTTGATGACAATGTCGTGGATCAAGAAGAAAAAACTTTCGTAACAAAAATTATATTCCTTCCTCTTTCTTTCCCCTGTTGCATTATGCATGATAATTATGGAATAATTTTTACAGAATCATAAAACAAAAGAGCATGGCATGCATGTTAACAACGGTCATATAGGCATGTCGTTTTTTAAGACTTTGGGCAATTTCTGGTCTCAAAGCGCATTTCAAATTTAGAAGACCTACCCACAACTCCCCATCCATTCAAATGAGTAAGAAAGGGGCACATATCACATTCATATTAGTTCATTACAGAGCTCCTCTTCACTTTTACGTGTTTTTTCTCTTTCACATTTCCAATATTCTCACAAATTTACTGTCACTTTCCCGACGTTGCCATTTCCCTTATCCACTAGAAGCTCTCTGTTCCCCTGCTCACTTTTATTTAGTGAGCTCTCTGCCAACAATAATGGGATGAATGCTATAAGGACACTTGTGCAGATGCATCCTGCTTCTTCTGACATATTCCCATCATCGTCAAATCGTCATCATCGTCACTTTTTATCTACCTCTGCTCCTCATATTCATATCCTCACTCAATCCAATTCACGTCATAACAATTCTTCATGACAATGATTTAGAGAAAGGAAAAAACAAAATTCGTATCCGCTCTCCGTACTCCGCGTGCTCTGCCATCCAACACGCCAAATTTTTCATAGAAAATAAAAATGTACCTACGCAAGAATGTTAAATTTTCATCACTGAAAACTGAAAACTCTTCGACCCTTTCAGCACTCAACTTTGGAGTGGACGTTGAGTGTCATTCATGGCCATTCAGAACCAACTTGGCTCACATCAACATCACAGTCATTAAAGTTATGGCGATTCAATTCCCCCGATGCTAATTTCTCAAACAGGGACATGGACATACATTGTTATTGCGATTGCAACAGAACAAACCAGCTTTTGAATATTATTACGTATTTGCGTTGTTTCACAATCCGAAAATTACTAAAGTGTCCATTTTTTTCTAGAAAAGCATTATGAATGGGATAGGGTTTAAAAATGAGTACAATTTTAATAAAGTATGAACTTTTTTACAAGCCCCACTTCATATTTGTTCGGAAAGTAATAACAAAAATGAGTGCTTTGATATAATGCTGAAGTCCATTCATATTGAATGCATATGAAATGAGTGCCTGCCTGCATGCAAGCAAAACAATAGTTTGATGGGGGAGTACAAGCTTAATGTTCCATGAATGTGAAAACTTCTCTCCCTCTGTCTATTTCACTTCCCTTTTGATGAAAAATGGGACAGAAAGCAAAAAAGGGAGAGAGCCAGTGCTCATCGACTGAACAAGGGGAAAGGTCAAAATGTATCCATTTGCCATGGTACAATGCATCCTAACAGGGTTGTGGAAAAGGATATTAGGATGAAATGGAAAGGGAGAGGAAAAACTTGCTTGATTTGAAATGAAGACGATAAGCAGTGTTGTTACGGTGGTGGCGAGTATTTACTCTACTTACAATTTATCCCCACAAGTTATTATGCATCCTCATTGGGATTCGATACTCATTGTCAGAAAATCATCATCCCACAAGTATATTACAACGAGAAGTCCCCCACCTACCTCCCCGTCCTCAACCCGTTCATAATCATCATTAATTCAACAAAGTCTGAAAAATCTCAAATATCATTTGGGATCGGTGGGATATAAGTATGTATTGTGTATCATCGTAAATACATAAGTGTAATCCGATAAATATGATTAAAATTGACACAGTCATGTCATGTCTATTCGCTTCCGTGGAGAGGTGACTGGCAAGCAAACATTCCATTTCCCAACATTATCGATCCATCCAAAAAAGGAACCGCCATATTAGGCTACCTATATCAGTATCAATCATCATATCAAGCTTGCCTTGAGTATAATATTGAGAAGAGTAAACAGATCGGCGGCTGGCTTGTCTCTTCTGTCTCAACTTTAAACTTTTATACAAATTAGCTTTACAAAACATATAATTCACATTGAGTTGAAAATTTAAAAAAATTGAAAAGGAAGAGAGCAGATGATGATCATAATATTCATAATAATGAACAACTCACAATAATACACCAATTACACGACACAATGGCCAGATAAGGATTTGTAAACGAGAGTTCAAAGGGAAACTCACGGCTGAATGGAAACAAAACGATTATTTATCTAGTATCTTGTTATACACATGTAAGCAATTTGGGGAAGAATGAGATAAGATGCCTAATATACAAAAGTAGCTACATTTATATACTTTTTCTATGCCGATTAACACCGGCCAACTATCTCCGTCATTGTCATCATCATCATCTTGTCTCCACCACCATTGACTACTCCACCGACCGACCGCGTTAAATGCCTTGCTTGAATGAATCACGACATTCGTCCTTCTTAAAGCACAGAGACCGACCGTGTAGGGAGTATGGAGGTCCTTCCAAAGGAAGGGCATTATCATGTTTGGTTAATGTGGTTATAGAAAAATTGAAATAGAAAACTGGTCAACAGTAGCCAAGACCGCACCATGCCACCGCCGGTGAGGTGAGCCAGAGCCATCATAAGATAACCAAAGGGATGGTGATATTACGGGATAGCATTATGGCATGGTGCTGATTTCTAAATTACTTTTCTAGCATTTCTGCTATAAAAACTAAGTTGTGTTTTTGGGGGAGAAATGACGAATCATATAAATATACCTAGGCAAAGCCACAATTAGGTAGACTGAAAAGTAGTGGATGATATCCTTATCGTTCCATTACTACATTCACACAAATATAAGTTACGCATTTTCCACCCGAGTAGAAACTTAATGAAGCAAAAATTAAGAGGTAAAAGGATACGGACATTAGAAAAGGACTTTTACTTTCGGCTGCGTAATTACTTGCTCCTGTTTTGCTTCAGTTTCCTCAGCCAAACTGTTTTTCCAAGTCAAATAGAGTAATCATCATATAGCCATGGTCATTCATCATCGTATGTATATGGCTATTTGGTTGTGGCTCGTGTTAATTTTTTATTTTGTTTGGGTCCTTGCTCACTAATTCTCACTCTCCCGACCCTTGCCTTAAATTGACTCATGTACTTTTCTCAATCTCGTCACTTGTGTTTTGGGTAGAAAAGTACTGACTTGAGATCTCAGCATGAGCCCAGAAATGAAAGAGAAACTGTCGGAGGGATGCAGTGTTGAATGATATATGAATGACAACAATTTAACGAAGTTTGTCTACAAACAGCATACACTTATCAATAAATTTTCTTCATTTGGATGAGGCTATCTGAAAAGTTTGCAATTTTAATTAACATTCTGAAAAAACTTGTCTATTTGTAATAATGTGCAAATGTCATACTCATATCGTAGACTATACATGTAGATGACTAACGAAAACTAGTGAGATTGCTCTTGTGACGGTTAATAAGATTAGATATGATACGACCTTTATTAATTTTACTCTACTCGTATATACGAAAATGGGGGACAACCTCATCTACATCACACATTGCAAATATGATATGATTATGATAATCTCGATACGTTCCTCACCAATAGCCCCCAGCTACCACCAAATACCAATTCACAACCGAAGCCAAAAACCAACCAACCACCAGTCACCACACACGCATCTCTATAGTTTTATATGATAATGGAGTGTAACAATGTAACGTGGTGCATAGACCAACCGTATACACACCTGACAAGCCATCATTCTGGCATGCCACACCAGCCAAACCCTTCATTCATCTCGCAACTCTCAAGACAAAAAAAATATGCATAAAAGTTGCACACAAAATCAAAAATACCTATCCCATCCCCATCCCAGTGAAATGAGAAATAAATGCCTGAAATGGACGTGATTGTTGGTCCTCCTCATCCACACGATATGAAATGATATGAGACTGACTTGACTTGCTTATTGTTTGATGGTGATTGGTGATGGACGAAGAGATGACAAGTCTGACATTTCTAGGCGAGCAGACACGACGGCCAACCACACACATAATATATTATACTCTCCATTGTCGTCTCCTCTCGAAAATTAAATTATGTTACTCATCCACTATCGTAGTTTCATTTAGGGATAGATTCCTTGCTACTTCATCACATCTCGCTCTTATAATGCTCATTGTTTGACCAAAGAATGAACAATGAAATGCATAGACACATATGGACATATGCATACATCTCCAATGATATTCATGAAGGCCACTATTAATTCAACAAAATATTAATAAAAATAAAAAACTAGACTTTCTTTAGGAATCAATCCTTTTGGTTGAGAATTGTACATGCTGCATCATCATCATCATCACATGCAGGCCAGATTCAGATTCGCTCCGAACATATAACTCGAATGAGTGAATCATGGTCGGAGTGAGACTTTATTTTTCATTAGAATAAAAATCGTATGAGTATCGAATTTCGAGCTGGTTGTTGTAGGGAGGTTGGGTAGGTATTAGAAACCACGCCATGATCGCATCATGGCAAAATATAAAATCTGAAGCTCTCACTTGATATTCAACTGACTGTTGAGCCACACCAAACTACAAAACGCCAGCCAAGTCAAAGCCATGCATATGTAGACACTACAGCCTTAAAAATATATCTCTGCCTACTTACTAGAATAACAATAAAAATGTAAAAGAGTGAGGATTTGAGCATAATACACAATATCGAAGGAATGAACGAACCATGATGAAGAAAGGGTATGGCATGGCACATATATGATGGCTTCTTCATTTTTTCATACAATCATCTTCATCAACATCACTCCTATTCTTTATTTTGACAAGGAATAAAAAACTGTACTTACTTCTCTCCCATCTACGCGCACCCAACCAAATGCAACAGGCTTAGCAAATAAATACTACATTTTACATATCTCGGTTTGAAGCTATGGAGGATGGGCCCAAATGAAAAAAAAAATCGAGAGAATAATGTAAAAGCTACTCATGCCTATTGCCTACGTACGTACCTATATAAAATGCAGTTTTGTTCAAATAAAGGGAAAACAATGGCGCACTCTCTCCCTTTCCTACTACGCACATTATTGTACAATGCAGCATTTCATATTCTACGAATCACAATGCTATATTGGAATGAATGATAAAAACTAACACAATAAAATGGTAATAGTCAGTTTATTGAGGAGAGAAGTCGAATTAAAATATCAACCACAACACAACAACGTGGACGAAGAGAGGAAAAAGGAAGCATGAATGCTGAGTGAACAGTGCATAACGCAACTTGCAACATTGAGCAAAGGGGAAAATACAATGTGATATTTATTATTATTATTTTGTCAGACTATAATTCTGGCTGGGGAAGAAGATGATGATAGTTTGTGAAAAATTCCATGGGATGGATGGGTTGGGACTTTGGGACTTGAGAAGACATGAATGGCATGGCATGTACGGCACGGCATGCAAGCATTAAGCATGCATTTAAAAATCTCAGCTCATATAGGTACTCTCTGATAAAAAAAATCTGAAGCGAAATATCACGCAATCCCAAATCCAAAAACTTTTATTGAATTAAATTTCATAAATACGTTACTAGACTCATACGTTTATAGATATATAGGTAAGTACAGCCAAACCAAAGTCGATAGCCTTGATATAAGAAAACGCAAGTGACCAAAAAGTCCTCTATAAAAAACTAGTACACCAGCACACCTAATCGCAGCCATTAGCGATTAGCATGTTTTTTTTTACCAACCACCAAACCCAATATACGTGCTTATATGCAGTATAGCTGTGTAATATGAACTAGCTAACCTTTAAAATACAATAATATATCTGTGTTCATGTTCAGTACATACTTTAGCAAGGAATCTTTTATCTTGGTCAGAGTGGAGCAAAATGGTGAAAACCTCTCACATGAATTTTTTTTTCAAGCCAATTCAAGATGAATGTTTAAAGAAACGTGTGAACTGTTATGGGGTATTAATAGATAATAATTTTGATAACCGCTTGGGCATTTAGCTAACTAGTAGTTAACTGCGTTTTATTGCGTAGCTTGAGAGGCAAAAAGGCGTCGTTCGATGTGGATGGTTTTCCTCCAAAAGGGGGATAAAGAAACTACCATGCAATATATCATTAAATTGTACACGTGTAAATTGAAATTAAATAATATATATTGTTTGATAGGCTGAGGCATGTAATTTTAGTTTCAATGCTAATTGAAGTCAGGAGGATTGGATATCCCGCTGGGAAGGAGACGAGAAGGTGCTATTTATTGCAGCAGTCTTTATTCTTCTGAAACTAAAACAATTACCTATGTATTAGTATCTACAAATCGAGACAAGTCAAACAACAACAATGCACGATGTGTACTTTTCCTTACAGAGCATTCTTAATTTGCATCCAATGAATCTGGGGGCTGTGATATTTATACCCATGCGAAATTTCACAGCCCACATCCTACTCCCTTAGTATGAGCCTTTTGAAAACAGGAAACATTTCAAGTACTACATTAGTAGTGGACTCATAACAACAAAATTGGTACACTTTTTCAAATATAAATTACTATCTAACCTGTCAACTTCCGTCCGTATATGGTTTCCTTCACTCTAAAAAAATTCCAGTGAATTCATTCAAAATTCTAAATAAAATCAGGATTTTTTTCTCCGTCCTAAAAAAACTGTTCCTCCATCCAGTACCCCTATCTAACTAACACAATGTGTGGACACATTACGACACACAAAATCCCAAAAAGTACAAAAGAAAACCTAGAATCACGCTCATCCTCTCTCCCACAATCATCATAACAATCAGTCAACCAACCCCCATACAAAGAACAGCCCCATTCCAGCAGAAAAATGAGTGACTGTTGTAGATGGGGGATGATGGAAAAATGAAACGAACAAACACAAAGGTTGACAAAATAGCTGAAGCGAATCCAATTCATATCTCTGAATAATAATGTATGAAAGGAAGGGAAATTACATTATGGCAATTGTCACAAAAGAGTCGAGACAATAAAGCACACCACATCAGCGTCAGCGTCATCGTAATCACCATCATCTCATCATCATTCAGAGAATTCATTGCAGCAAGGATTCTACTAACCGACATCAGATAAATTATCGTCAGTCATGCATCCTCCATGACTATGACGCATCCATAGAGCTCAACAACAAACTACTATAAATCTCACTCATCCTTAGCTAAAGGTTCAGAACTCTCTGGGAAGCTGAGAAAAGCGTAGTTAGCAGACTCATACATTTTATTTTTTTTATTTAATGGCAGGTCCCCTTATAATTTTACATTTGAAGGTCATTTCTTCTCTTTGGACTAATAAAAATGCTAAAATAAATTATGTCGGTTTTGTCACTTGCGATTAATCCTTTGACTAGCACAATAGCTCAATAAGCAATCATTAAATTGATTAAGAGGCACATATTTTGCAAATTTTACTTAAAAGGGAAATATGTACTAGGGACCAATACTGAAGTCATCCAGGTTTGTGAATTTGGCCATGTAACAATGGAAAAAATAGCAGGTTAATAAAACAACAAAAGAGGGTTATGCTCAGATGGCTATGCTCAGATGGTTATCGCTTTTACTGATAATTGGATTACCACAGATTACTCATTCAGTATTATCACCTTAGGTTTGTTATTATTATAGTTCTAATGCTAGTTGAACTAAATTTTGTTCCCCAATCATCCATTGTCAATATGGGTATTACATATGTAGATCTATTATTGTCATATTCTTTGCGTGGTGATAAGTGGTTAGTGGTTCTCTAACTAATGTACTTTACGTGCATTCAACTACTCACATACATACTAGAGAATAGAGTTGCGCAATTGAACACACCAAGTGACAAAAGTAGGGACATTAATACATATCCCCATCTATGCTTTTAGATTGACCTTGTGACCCCACGATTTACTTATTTGATCCGTGATTTATTTTTTCGAATTCTTTCTTGCAAACTTGATGAAAACCAGATTTTTACTTTCGCACTTTTTCCTGCAATTTCTTTGCAAAACTGCGAGGTAAAGCTTGCAATTGCAACTGACATTTAGAAGCTGTTTCTACTAATATTCCTTCACGTTTTCCCTTTCATTTTATCCTCTCCAAATCATCGTCTGATCATCTTGATTACACGCAACAATTATATTTTATGACTCTGCTTGGAGGAAGATAGACATTTGAACATGGCTAACCTCGTTCATTTATTCAAATAACAAAATTTCACTAAACTGTCTTCATATGTGACCAAAGCCACTGCTTATTCATTCAGTCAAAAAACAGCAAGCATAGGTAAGTCAATAATAATGGAATGATGATCGCCTTCATTATAACAGTAATCATCATCATCAAATATAAGGCACGCTTAGCTTTTTGAAATTGCCAAAACCTAAACTTTACCTGTAATGACTCCTTCGCTTTTCTTATTTATTATCATTTGGCAGATTACACTTTTCTAACCAATTTATTGCATTTTAATTTTAAACGAGATGCAATAAAAGAACCCGCTCTACACTCCACTCGAAATATAGCAGCGGCAAAAATATCCTTTGATATCATACATGATATGATGGATGAGATGTGAATCGTACAATTACTTGTAGTGCGATAGGATAAGGATACACCTTAGCAAATAATTACAGTAATTAAGCCTTGTTCATAGTGCATTACATTACAGCATGCACACATATATATACATACTATATACTGTTCTCTTTTGCAAACTTTTTATGCTGAATTTTCAGCTAAAAAATCAAAAGTGCGTTCTCAAACGTATCATTCATTTTTTCTTCTTTTACTTCTTGTGCAGTCAAATGTGTCGTGGAGCCGGGGATGATTCTTTCTTGCGATGATGACTGCACTTGCAATTGTTTATAAATTGCATGCCCTAGTATTGTTAACTTATTTGTTGACTTGCCTGCTTGCTAAACATTTTATACGTTTCTATAAGAAAGTGCGCATAATGTAAGTACAAGTTCAGCTAGTTCAGCCATTGTACCGTGCAGTAGTCAAAAGGAACTTGGCTTGTGTGAAGATAGTGAAGAAGGGAAGACGAGTGCAAACTGCGTTAAATATGCTTTGGTTTTAAATGCTATACATTCAGTGGTGATGATGAGAAACTTTTGATGCGAAGTCAGTCCTATTTTAATAGCCATTAAATTTAGTACGTAACTAAATCGTTTTACGTTTTTATATGCCTACTCATCTAGGCAAGCCCATTTTTTATTCGCTTGTCTTATATAGAAATAAATTCTAGGAACTCAACGATGTGTGTTTTTTTTGCAAATCTTTATTACTTCTGCATAAAGTTGTATGGAAATTGGCAATTTACATGTTTCCCCAGAATAGAAAACCGTAGGTTGGGTAAACATTTTTGAAACTTTCATATGTATGGAGATCAGTAGAATGATGATGACAATGACGGGGAAATATTTTAAGATCTATAGATGGGTCTGAAAGGGGATTTGTAATGAATACAGGTTCTTATGTTTGTTTTCTTTTTTGCAAAATAAAAAAGAAATTATTACCTATTGTCGGTGAGTGCGAATTGACTATTTACTATTTACATACCAAGCTTTAAAGAAGTGATTGATGATTGTTCTGAGATAAATAGACATATATTAATTTGTAAACTGTCGTGTAATGACTTTTGTCTTTTGAGAGCTGTTAAAATTAATTCAGTTCGAGTTCTCTGTTTTGATAAAGTATATTACGCATTTCAAGTAGGTATGTATCTACATATAATATAAATGTGTATAAGACATTCCTTCTGAGTAATAAAAAGTTATTTATCCACAGATTATAAAGGAACATTTATTCAATTAACTTGATATCACTTAATATATTGCTTTAATATGATTGTAAACATGTTACTTTTTTTATGATGCCAAGTTTTATCTCTGATCATCATCATCACATCATTCATATTTATAATTATATTTATTTCTATTCCACATTGTTATTATTTGCGCGTTATTAGCACAATATCAATGTTACCCATTTGTGTTTGCTATTATATTGCATTTTAATTATTTTAGATTTGTATCAATCTAGATATTACATGTTATATATCCTGTTGTGGGTGTAGTAGTAGTGGAACTTGGCTACTAAAGCGAAAAATCGTTGTGGTGGGGGATCATGCTCAGGCAGTCATACAATAGGATGGTGGTGTGGCCTGGGATGCATTGGGTGTGTGAGAAAAAATATGCGGATGTATCATTTCATATTTAATATTTTCCCCTAACCTGAACTTACAATTAGAATGGCAATGTCAGTGGGATAACAGCATATTTTATATTTTATCTTCATCTTATTACGCGCTATTTAGAAGTGCGTAACGTTCCCATCATATTTTTATCCTGTTTCTGATGATATGAAGTGTAAAATATGAAATGAAGTAACATACAACACAAGAACACAACATATGTATGTATATGTATGAGCAAGCAAGATAAGAAGTTCTTTTTCATCTTATCTTATTATTTTCCTAAACGCTTTTGCTCACTCACTTACTCGCAGTCCGTTTTTTTTTCAGAAAAAGGGAGATAGAAACTCCACAGACTACAGACAGGGAAATCAAGCTTCCGGGGACAAGACAACCAACCTCTCCGTAAACACCTGTTGTTGACGTGTATCGTGTACTACTACATATGCATGCCCACTCTGTACAATATATTTTTTTACCTTTGCTTCCCCCTTTTCCCCCTCTCCATATTCATTGTTATTAATATAAAAGAAATTGTGAATATATTCAGAATCCAAAGAGCAAAGCAACCTATTTTTTTTACAAAAAAAATCTATTGTTATGGTACATCCAACGTTGTCTGTGTATGCATTTGCCTCTGGGGCTATGAAAAGGAAGATGTACTGGGGAGGATAAGGATTGATAGACAAAAATATCTTTTCATATTACTTTTATGATTAATAAAATATGACCATATCAATAAACTCTACATTGGTATTATAAAGATATACACAATATTATACTACATTATCCTAGTCGAAGTCTGCGGAGGAAAGTCCCTACTGTCATGTCATATTTCTTCTGAATGTTGGATGGAAAGGTTGAAACTGACTGAATGAAACTCCACTGTCCGTGTGGCATATGGACCGAACGACTGAAGGAAGCACTTTTACAAAAGGACAAGATCGGAGGAAAATGTGGAAGGAAATTGAGAAAAAGCTTACAACCGGGTCTCTCTGTGGTTGCTACATACCTTCACTTAAAATGAGACAGACGAGTCCGGAGCAACAGTTTCAAAATAATCAATTTACTTTCTACTCCCACTCTAGTCCAGCGCAATCCCAAAAAAGTTTACAGTAGGCCACATGATACGAACGAGTATAAAAACACATCATTTATGCCCACGGGAAAATACTGTGAAAGCCAAACCACCTCGTTGAAGAAATAAAACGGATACAGCATTATATCACGAAATGTAAAGATTATTTTGTTACATTACTTTATTTAGTCCACAAAAAATTAATATTGTTGGCGGTAGCTTGCTGTTGATTATGAAATAAGTACATATGAAAAAGAGGGAAATCATTTTTCTGACTTTTTCCTTCTGTTTTTAACTGTGCTCTCCTAAAAAATAGTGAGTAACCGCTATGCATAATTCAAATCTGGTAGAGTAGCTTACTATCCTCACACTGGCCTGGAGTCATGTTTGCCCTGGCTCATTTAATTTTCCACGCTACTCTGATTTTCTCTCAATTATACATGGAAATATTTTTATCTCGTATGAGTTGAGTAAGACAAGGCGCTTCCCACAACTTACTGGATCATCATAAATAATCCTTTACAACTCTCTAACGAAATGAGACAGGACACTACCAGAACTGGCAGCACCGACTGATACTGATGCTATGATGTGGCGAGTAGTTAGTAGCCACTCACAAGGAAGGTCCCCCAATCGATACGCCCCAAATGCGATTAAATTAGTGGATTTATACTAATTCGACCATGCTGAAAACGATGGTAATATTCATTCTCCCGCATGGGCTCATCTGATACCGCAAATAACCACTAATTTATGCAGTTTTGACCGAGATACGCATATGGAGCCGAACAAACCCGACTTTTTCACAATATATGTATTGTAGAATACTAAAAAAATGTTTTTATGGACAAAGTGCATCAAATTAGACATTTTGGTAAGATTATTTGGGATTATCCCCATTTTTGCAGTTCCATAGCGGTGAAATAGTAGCTCACGCGGGAAAATGAATATTACCATCGTTTTAAGCATGGTCGAAGTAGTATAAATCCACTAATTTAATCGCATTAGGGGCGTATCGATTGGGGGACCTTCCTTGTCAGCTTAGTTTTTTTATAGGGATTCTTAACTGTAGTTTTTTGTTTTACAGCCAACCGGAAAATATTAAAATGAATTACTGTCTTCCTTGCCATTTATCATCCCCCTCTTTAAGAAATGAGCATAGGTACATATGTAGCTTGGTTTAAGAGTGCTCACTTCATTTTTGTCAGTTTTCAGTTACCATCGTCAATAGCATAGCATGTTGGATTCTATCATCTAGTGGTTACGTTTATGATGAATGAGTTATATATATCATATTTTTAGTGGAGGAGTGGGAGTAGTTACCAATTTTGCTGGAGGCTACTAACGCAAAAATTACAGAAAAAAAAATATTACAATTCACATTCATATTCCACTTTTGCATTGTGAGGTCAGGTCAACATTCATAGTTCCATATACATGTTAATTAAGATAGGCTCTTTTTTAATAAAAAGAATGAAATGTCTTCATCTTGTCACGTTAATATCCACCCTTATTCCACCCTTTATTTCCAATGCAAACATCTTTATTGTCAATGTAAGTGAGAGGATTTCTGCCGTAAAATTTGTTACAATTGGGAAGCGGACAATGGGCCGATGGAAATAATGGTAACAATGAAATTGTTACAATTGATCTGAAGGATGCTTGACATGCTTGACGACTACTGCCTGCATGTCAGTTTACACATTTGGTTTCCCTCTCGTCCTTTTTACGATCTAGTTAGATAGGAGATGAGTCGGCAAAACCGATACAGCACCGCACCGTCATCGCTCTAACCACATCAAGAAGAGATAACAAAAGCGGCATAATTTTACAAGTCCTCTTGGAAGTAATTGCCCTTTACTGATTTTATTGTAAATAAAATAAATAAAATACATTTTTATACTTTTGTTATTTCGCCAATTTTATGAAAAGGAACTGGCCCAACTAGTTATAATTGCAATTAGAGTTTACACCAAACTTCGTTTGTTTCACAACTCAAGAGACAATTTTTACTTAAAGCAAATAAAAACCTCGAATACAAATTGAATATTGATTTCCAAATTCATTCACTAATTAGTAAAACTATGTCATAAATCAAAATTCTAATTGGAATGCATAAAATATTTCAATTAGTTCAGGAAACGCAATAGATGATGCCCCGAAGACCAAAATGGTTAATGATGCTGCACGAGGCCAGTAAAAGACTCGTAATGGCATGATCGATACCAAATCCCTCAAAACTAAAGAAATCCTATCAACCAATGGCAACTGTCGTATTAAAAAATATATGTTTATTTTTATTTTCGTCTACTTTCTTAAAGATGATAAATGATGGAGTGGATAGATAGTAGGGGGAAATATTTTCAGGGGAATGATGGAGAATCATGAATCCTATTCGATGAATTGAATTATTGTGGTAGGAGCAGTGGTGAAATACTGAATGATGAGTTTTTTCTTCTCAGATGCTTTACCCTACTCTATTGTATTGCTTTCCAACATCACATCATCTCCTTCATCAATGAGAAGGAGATATAAAAGAAAAATATATTTTCTCTTCTGCTGTCGTCATCTTTATATCTCTTCTATCATATTTCACTTGGTCTTTCTTCCCTAAAATACAATACGCATATCTATCTATACTTTGTTGAGTATATTGCTGAAGAAAATAGATCGGAATCTATTTGGTAAGTGTGAAGTAGGTGGGAACAGAAAATCTCGACTGATATAAGCAACTTGGTTTCGTACATATGATTTCTTTATTTCTCTTACGTTTCCCTTAGCTCTTCTACCTTTCTTTCTTTTTATTGTCCGGTAAGGACAAAAAATTATTTGTAGCAATTGTACAATTTCTTGTAATGCACATATTTATGACAGGTAACATGGAGAGAGGTGGAGATATTTGATAAGATGAACCTATTTTCAAGTGATCTTCCTTCTTCCATAGGGAAAAAAATATGTGAATTGTTAAGGAACGAAAATGCCATTTCGATGTTTTTTCTAGATCTACTCGAGATCAAAATAAAATGTTGGAAAAAGAGCAACTGATGAAATGTTGATGAACTCAAGACTGTCAGCAAGTGCGATATGAGCTTGGTTGCTCGCTTTTTATGTTAGAAGTATAACAATACACTTTACCGAACCTGTCCACTTGTGCAGGAGCAAATGATGGGAACAAAATGCAACAAAAAGGGCCACTTGAGGACGATTTTTTTCCTTTTCTTCTTTGGACAAGTTGAAGTGGTCATTGGGTAAAAGGAGAGAGATGGACAGTTTAACAAATAAATACAAGCTATCTAATCTAATCTCGAGTAAACAGGTCGACTGTCGGTCGTGTTTGCTTGCTGCAACAATAGGTAGGCTAATAATTGCTTTCAAAGAGGGGCAAAACATAACAATGAAAATGGGAATAACAATAAATTGCAACAGCTAGAACGACAACTTTTCATCTCCAAACTAGGAAGGAAGGGAGCCCAAGTCGACGAACATATCTCGTCTGTAGCGAGCAAGTGATTTAATTATTATTAAATTAATTTAAACTTTTTTTTGCTCCCAAGTATACTCTGTTCACATTTTGCTTCGTTTCCATATTCCATGTTTCGAACCCAACATGCCTTCACCATTTCTTACAAAATATATTTTTAAAAAAGGAAGGGTATCAGATCCAATTAGTTGTGCTTCTGTATACGCATTTGTTCCGTTTGATTAAACATTCTTTTCGGAACGGGGGTAGCTTATGACTTATGAAGAGCTCCATTGTCCAATCTGTGGGCTACCTGCCGTTTGACAAATTACATAAGAGAAAAGCACGCATCCTTTTTTTCTTCGGCTTCCGTTTCCAATTTCATTTTGTTCAACATTCAAAAAAAAGTCAGCACCGACAGTAGTGTACTGGACATAGATGCACCAAATATTTTGATACTACTAATTAAATTACCAATATTTTGTATGGACAAACGATCATGAAGCAGATTTATTCTAAAATGGCCGTAGATGATGCTTTAAACTTTTAGTGATTAATTATATTAATTAGGAATGCAATAATTTAGCAACAATTATCTGAGATCATCTCTTACCTGAGTCTGAGTGAGACCAAGGGAGGCAGCCAATTCGGCTCTTTCAGGTAGAGCTAAATATTGAGTACGTTGAAATCTTCTGTTCAACTGTTGCAGTTGCAAGGATGAATATATCGTGCGCGGTTTCCGCATCTTCTTTCCCTTCCCATTGAGACGAAGCCCACCCCCTGGCTCTTCCTTTGGCTCGGCTGTATATAAAAGAGAAAATGAAAACTTTTATTTTAAATACTAGTTCAATGCACAAACTGCTATTAAGAGAGCACACATGTGCTCACAATCCATATTGTACTTTTAGAAATATACATAGCATGAAATGAATATTTTTTAAAAAGTTTTGCCCAGATTATACTTCACTCCATTTGTAACGTTATTTTATCCCGTACTTCCGCACCAGAAGCATGGCCGAAAGGATATAGAATGAAACAAGACCTTTATCATCATCCCACTCCAGAGAACATTTATCATGAAAGCAGTTTTGAATTGTGAATAGTCAACTGGTATTATGATGACATTTTATACTTTATGCATTCATTCCATCGCGGCTCAACCCAGCCATTCCAATTTGTATTGAAAGAGAAAGAGAGAGGAACTTGACACCTTTGTTCTGGCATCTATTGATCGGACAAGATGAGAAACCAAAAATATTCTTTTAATGATGAGGACAAGAATACGATTGCATACTTTCTTGCTTGTGTCCATTCATCCCTCTATTTCTAAAGTTTTAAGTTGGGCTGAGAAGGAAATCAATTGAAGGGAGAGGACTCACGATCAGATCAAGTTTTTACTTCTGTCATTCAACCAACTGTGTTGCTGTAACGGTGGAGGTTAGGTAAGTGGCATATGGCATATCGGATTTCATATTCCTTTTGCTGGAATATCATATGTATGCATTATGCAGATACTTTGTGAATTTCTCATTCCATTCTTGTGATTACTCCACCGTTCAACAACTCATCGATCATTTACCAAAACCGAAACAAACTTTGAACACAATTTATATTTTAATATGTGAGTTTTTCTCAACACGTGTGTGTCCTTAGTACATCTTTAAAGCTTAATGGACTATTTGCCTCATCGATTTCCTTTCTTGCAGCTATGTGATGCACTTATTGCCGCTTCGAATAGGGAAATGTTTCATATAACTTCATTTCAAACAAAAATTACCTGGAATTCTGCATTAGTTGCCAAATGAAATAAGCTGCAAAGATGTGCAGGAGTAGCAGTATAAGCACATTGTCATTAAAATTTCAAATTCATTTTCATATTTCCTCCAAAACTACTTATTTACAGAAACGCGATCCATGAATATTTGATCAATTACGATTTTTTGTAAAAAAAAAACATATCACGAATACGCCGAAAACGGAACAAAGTTTTTCCAAATTTATGGAATAAAATAAAGCGCACGGAAAAATATAGATAAAACCGAAGAGGGATGAAACAAGGAGTTCATTCTGCTCATTATAATTTTATAAGACTCTGGTTACACACCCCCGATTAACTGTTTAACCTTTTGCTTGTTAAAAAATAAAGTGGGAGGTTTGTTCCAAGCATGCATACAGGGAGCAGAGATATCAGCCTGGGAGATAAATTGAGTTATATTCAATATTCTACTATATTTCCCTTTTTGATCATTTTATCTATCATAAAATCGATCATGCATAATTTACAATATTCTGTCCTAGTTGTGAGCTATATTGGTGGTCGGATCGACAGGTCGCCCAAACCAAAAGGGTTGTGTTGGGGTCGTGGTTAGCATCATCATAATCATCGTATTATCTCATGAATTAGCTTACAGTATTTAACGTGAGTTTTCACAAGTATAAATAATAAATGAAAGATTCTCTAGGAGATGGGATGGGTGGTCAAAAGGGTGCATAATAAAGCATACTCACTCGAAGTTCAGACCAACTCGATACTCACTTTGACCATTCTATTCACACCACCCATTCGACTAACGATCAAAATTCAACAACCTCCCCGTTAAAAACCAATGTGAACTTTGCTTATGGAGTAGTTCGTAATAAATGTATCACCAATAATTATTTCTTACGTTTTCCGTCCTTGGGAGGAGAGGAACATTGAGGAGGATATGGAGTTCCCAAATGATATCCATACGGATTTTGTGGGGGGAAAGGATACCCGGAACGGTAATTCTGTTCCTGATATGCAGCCACCGCTGCTGCAGCAGCAGCAGCCCTGTAGGAGGATGCACCGCTCTGATGCTGCATTTCGTCTAACCCGTCCGCGGGCACCGGTGACGAGAGTCCCAGTCCCGGGAACGGGTTGATATCCCCAAAGTTCAACGTTGTAACGTTTGACAGACTCCGCTGGGTAAAGGAATCCTCCCCAGGAGGATTATGGACGCTGGAGAATGCTCTACGTAGAAATGATAATCCCTTTATCAATATTCACTTCACCCCTATTGGATATTGACAACTGCGGATAATTTTTCCAATCTGTCCAAGTTTCTCACTTTTCTCGGCTGTAATACCTTGCAAAGTTTAAGTCACCGAAATTGTATCCACTTTCAAAAAAGGCTCAAAATCAACCAGAGATATAATTCAATTGAGTCACACTCCAAGTCACATTGAGAAGTTTTCACCGAAATTCAGTAAAATCATAATATAGTTAACTTAACTGGTAGCTTAATTCATTTATTTTTTTTAGTCAAAAGAAAAAAACTTTCTTTCATTCTAGTCAAACTTATTTTCATTCAGTTTCATGAAAAATGTAAACAGTGAATATTGAACTAGGCTACTAGTCACATGCCAATGGATATGATCATTCACGTTCCTTTTTTGCTTCCATTTTCTTTCCCTTCTATATAATTTTAATTCTCACACGTGACAAGCAATTTACACTAATTGCACTTAATGAGTCGCTCCTTGTCAGCCGAATGAATGATGGGGACCACAAAAACCCAAGTATACTTTAAATGATGCCACTGCATGCAAACGTGCTCCTCACCCTCGTGCTTCTTCTTTCCCCTTCAACTACAGTCACCACTTGGATGAGATATTATCTCTGCACCCGAAATAGTTTGTCTCAAGAAACCCTTCCGGTTTTCTTGCAGTCCTACTAGTCAACTTCTGTCAATGATTTAATCTTGCACCCACGCACTCCTTTTCACAGCTTAACACGTCAAGAGTAAATGATAACCGATGATGTGAAACAAATAATAATATTTATGATTAATCCAGAGCAGGAAACGCTGACATGGTCACATCATCAGCACAACTGTTACGAAACACTGGACTCTCGTGATTATCATCCCATGAAAATAAATACAATTGACTTTGCTCACTGCGTAAGTCCAACCCGGGTTTGCCCGGCTCTCCCAAAATCCTTTTTAATGATAATGATGCCTTGTAATGGGCCAAATAATGATGGGCATTGCATTCGTCGGATGATTATGATGATGATCTGCCAAATATGTACTTTTACTACCCTTTCACACAAGCCAGAGCCAAAGCCAAGGCACGTATAACCAAGGGAGAGGGTATAAAATAATCCCAATCGTGGTGGATCAAGAGCTTTTACTCTCTTATCAACCCTTATGTGGTGAATTGAATATATGTTCACTCGTTGCTCGTCTTCATGAAACTGTAATTGGAGTTGGGAATACAAAAGGAGTATAGAAGTGAGATGGAATGAGAAAAGAAGGGCGAATGCAATAAGCTTTTATCCCATAAAGGCAAGGTAGGGAAAAGGAACATGAGCGAGCGTGAACAATTTTTATATGTTGAGATTACATGCTTAGGCTGATGTTGATGATGATGCAGAAAAAGGTATAATAATAAATGGATTGGGCGATACCTAGAAAAAGGTAGATATGGGCAATGTAAAACTCAACCCAACACAAGGAGACGGAGCAGTAGTAATAAAAAAGGTATGAAGTGAACTAAAGGCGAGATCCCCCGTAAAGTAATACGAGATGAGATGAGTAAGCAAAGGGTTAAAAAAAAGTTGATATTGTTGCGTAAAAAGCATAGTAAAATGGATATATATGCATGTAGTTGTGTGCGAATGAGAATAAATGTATGTATGGATTTTATGTGCCATGGCTCGAATATGAGAGCGAATGGAAGAATGTGTGGTTTTTTTCGAGACTCCGCCTTCCCCATCTCTGGGGTTGTGCTAGAAGAGCTGAGAAGGCCCACCTTTGGCTCTCCGTTTGGCTCGGAAGTTGGGGAAACGTGTGTTTTATATATTTGCTTCGAAATAAAAAGAGACTGTGTAGAGTGTTACTGCAAACTTATTTTTTATGGAATAGGCATAAAGAAGACTTTATTTATTTCACTTATTGATGGTGGTGATCCACATTTGTTTTTTGAAGAAAGGAAAATACACGTAAGGAAAAATCCTTTGAAACTTTTTAGAATCTTTCATTGACATGTCTAGTGAAATTACTGTTGGAATTCATTTGTTGGACAATATATTTGCTCTTCTGTCAAATAATCTATATTTCCCTTTCGAAATCTGCGGATTTCTGCTTGACTTTTGGAAACTAATTAAATAC
This sequence comes from Pseudosinella alba, assembly GCA_034700485.1. Lineage (NCBI taxonomy): Eukaryota > Metazoa > Arthropoda > Collembola > Entomobryomorpha > Entomobryidae > Pseudosinella > Pseudosinella alba. The sequence goes on from JAQIXQ010000422.1 coordinate 28,849, forward strand.
ATGAAGTAAATTAAGCTGCATATATCCAATCCCACAATCCAACAAGAGATTGTTTGATGATCATTTTATATCTGTAAAGGGAATTTGGGACTGCATCTGAATCTTGACTCTTTGTAACATCAATTTATTCAATCGTCAAAAAAAATTATGCACCATAACCAACCCGAGTAAAAAGTAGCCCGTTAAACCAGCGGATTAGTCCAAATCTAGTGAAGCTTACAAATCTAACTAATTAAATTAAGCAAAAAATTTGAACTAAAAAAATAACCCATTATCACAATATATGCTCTATAAATATTTATAACTACATTTCGTGGAAATTCCATGAATTTAACAGGATCCATTTAGTTAGGATGGGATCCCTTTATATAATGATGAATATGAACTTTTCGATAGGTCTCCTTCCAAAAGATTGTTTAACCTATCCTATTCCTACAATATACATATACCTATGTGCATTTGGTCTGACAGTTATTTATTCAAAACGGCATATTTATTAATTTTCTACAAAAACTCACAGTTATACAAACACTTGTCATTTTTCGTGTTGTCGTTTTTGTAATGATAACTGAACCAACTTTCTTTATTTCTGGGTCTCGCATTCCCCCTACTCCTCTACTATCAACGTATCTAACTGGATTTTCCAGCAATCAGCATTACGGGCACATGCACTGCTATTAATTTCTGGTATGAATTCTGTACGTAGTAGGAAACACATAATATGATATACTCAACTTATAATTAATAATAAAAATTGGAAATTGCACAAATAAACTCGAAATTTTCGAATAATATGCGAAATGGAGAATCATTCAGATACCAATATTTCATATGCGGAAACATACCGCTTTCCTGAAACTTCGGTTGTCGGATGCAGATTTAAGAAAATCAATAAAGATGCTTATGCAAATATTTATTGGAAAAGTTTTCTGGTATGAAAGATGTAAATGTATAGACATATCCTCAGCTTTCCAAATAAGGAATTGCATCTTCACTCCATTCCACTGTCTCGTATATTATAAGATTGGAAAGCTCTGTTACATCATGATTGATTAGATATAAGGGAGAAAATTATTGTAGCCTGTCTGGACAACGCCATGAGATTGGCTAAGGAGTCTCCTTTACAAATAGATCTGTAATTCATCCAGTTCTAGTTTACCTTTACAACAGCCGTTACTGAAAATTTCATAGCTACCGGAATATTTTAAAATTGTACTCATGTATTATGGATCACACAAAAATATGAATCTTTCAAGCCAACAAAGAGGAAAACCTCAATTCAAGTCCCAATACAATATTGTACACATTAGTTACGCACGCACACATCATCATGTCTTCTCTCCTCATCTAAATCAATATATTCCGCATGATCGTCAGCAACGTACTTTTGCTAATCCAATTTACCTACTGGAGTATGTTAATTATCTTTATGTTAGGAATTCTTATTATATCGCTCCGTTTATTCGTGTGGAACAATTTGAATCATCATGTTCAAATCGGGGGGTTTAAGTCTTTTAAAATTGGGATTCATATATTCATGTCATAAGATGAGAGTAAGTGAACAATCTAACAAGGACATTCATATCTTGGATACAACCGAAACACCATGAGCTTTATGCAAAAATATCAAATCGACCGTCCTCTTC
>JAQIXQ010000423.1:0-30479 GCA_034700485.1 Pseudosinella alba
AAATGCCTTTGGAGAGTATTGTCATCGCCAACACCATCATGAATTTCAGGATACACGAGCAGATATAATATGCAATGGATCCTTGGCTACGAGGATGATGGTGAAACAGAAGTATAAATTGTGCCACTCCTGGAACAACGGCAGAGTGACTAACTGCACCAAGTCTGGCTACTTGTCTTCTTTGACTGAACGTCTCCCTCTGTCTAAAACCTCAAGATAAAAAACCAGGCTTGTTCGCTCATTTCGAGTAAAAAAATATGCAAACATTAGATGAGGGCCCTACTTTTCCCAAATTTTGTTTTATTACTGAAGGACTCTGCTGGAAATAATTCTTGGGGAGACGGGGATGGCAATGTCTGGAAGTAAACATAATAATGCCCTTCTGCTCAGCATGTCTTCCTTAAAAAAACAATATTTATTTTACGACTCACCGTACCCTATTTTTCGGCTGGTTTTATCTTATGCATGTGTTTGCAGCTCAAATTGTTCCAATGCATTATGAGAACACCAAAAAGTGACTGCAGTGAATAACTCCATATTTACGACAAGGGATATGCACGAGTGACTGGATAACATGATCCTGCACCTCTGACTCCAAAAGAAATGCAAGATGAACATTTATTATACCAGAGTAAAACTGTGGGATTTTAGCTGAACGCTTGGAAAGATGTAACCAAATGCCCTGTTCTCCAGTGACCTGACCTACTTGTGACCTGGATGACACCGAATATTTATCATAATATTTACCATTATCACTCCTGTTCTCATTTACTGGTAAAACATGAGAAGATAACTTCAACTTCCCTTCATTTCCACTTATATGCATTTCTTATGTTTGCTGTAAATAAACAGTAAAGTAACCGTAAGTCAAAGTCAGTACTTATAAATGGCAGTAAAAAGTAGCCCGACGAAATTCCATCTTCTGCCCTCTCTTACGCAAGTCAATTAAGTAAGAATCCCGGGTATTTATTGTGGTAATGAAGTTTTCTTCCAGAAGTTCTCTCATGTCATGTGGGTATGTCTTGTTCAGCCAACCTCAGATTAAGCTGGACATCCATGCTTAAGAAACTTGATCCTCTGGGTAAATTTTTTTCACCCCGTTTTCATCACTGAATGGATGGATGCAGAGTCTAGATGGAACCTTTGGGGTATGGATGGTTGAAATGCCACACATAGCCACAAAGCCAAAGCAATCTTCCTAGATCATACCTAAGTACAAATATATCCAATCAGTCTACCCCAGAACACATATCCCAAGATAATGAAAACGCTAGCAAGTTAAGTTGTGCCCAAACACATTAAACTGAAGGTGTCTCATTACGTCAGACACAAAGTAAAAAAAAGCATGTCAATAACGTTCCATACCCAACCAGAGCTCATTCAACTATATTACATGCGAAAAGATGTTCCATTTCATTCAGCCATGAAATTTTAGCCGTATCTGTTCCAGTTTCCCTTCTAGTAATTGTATACCTACTTCCAACTCCCATAAAAATTGGGATGCCATTTCTTCTTCAAGAGAAAGATATTGGGATCCTGACGGAAGGGAAAGGGAAAGCAGCGTTTGGGAGTGGGAACTGGGAAGTCATCCCGGTGAAAATGTTTTTCGTTTACAATCAGCCATCTCCATTGAGCAACGACAGTGAATGTTGTAAAAAAAAAAGAAGTTTCCTCTTATATTAAATTATCCCAATCTTATAACCGAATAGGGTTACACATATGTGCAGACATATAAAATCTTCATTGCCCAGTTGCTTTTTAGTCACGTTTGTTGGGATGTACTGGAAGTACTTGGAATATGCATTCACAATTCACAACACTAACCAATCGGCGGACTACCGGCGATGAGTTCAACCCCTTCCCATTCGGGACTAGACCAGAGCAGTCTAAAGTGTAAATAACATCAACATCCTTATTTTCTTTACAATGGGAATGGCGATTTCGTTATCGCATTATTTTGAACAAAAAAGTTGCCCGCTATCGCCTCGACTTGTGTTGGGAGGCCATATTATCGTAAAAAGAGAAAGATACTCATTTTGTCTCCCTTGGCCATATTCATAAAATTTTGCGACATCGTATTTTCTTCCATTCCCAATGACATTGCTCTTGAAAGAATATGGCTCCATATGTGATACCATCCGTCCGTTCGTTGTGCTGCTGCTGTATTGTAAATATTAATTAACTAGGACATATATATAATAGGGAATGCGCGAGGATGTACACATGTATAATATTAGTTGTCTATATACCTATATATACTTAAATATATGTGCTGGGAGCAGGTGCGCACGGATGCCTTTATTGGAATTCGATTGTTCGACTTAATTATAAAAAAGATCTTATGGCCGGCTCCTAGCAAAGGGGTTTTGCACAGGTATTCCCTTTTTCTAATTGCAAAGATCTATTTTACGAAGCCAGCTACACTTATATTATTCGCTCAAATGGATGGCCATTTTCAATTCCATTTCAAATCGCTAAATGCTCCATGACATATCTAGAAAAGGGATCAATTAGCTGGTACGAAAGAAGAAGAAAGGTGATATGATCCCTTCTCCTCCCATATCTGTAGGTGGCTTGTTACTTACGGTGTAATTCAATTGGAAGTGTATTGCTAATCCCCTTTCCCACGTCGTTAACCGCCTCACAATTGAAGTCACCGCCAACTTGGTGGGTGAGGGAGCTAATGAAAAGGGTCATCTCATTAATGCGAATCCTAGCCGTTTCATTGTTCCCACCGCCCAACTGACGACCCTGGAAGTATTTAGGAGGGATCATTACAAGCACAAAAGCTTAGTTATGAATTTCATAAGATTAGTCTTATTTCTAAGAATGGTGGGATTCAATATTGCTAATTAAGTTCTTTCTTACCTGGTGAAACCATAGGATGGTGTGGGCTGGTGGATTTGCCTTCACGTGGCACTCCATCAGGACCGATTCCCCTTCGGAGAAAGCAGCAGTTCTGTTCCTTCCCAGTCGGAGCACCGCTATTGGGGTATCTGTATCCAATGTAAAAACAATTCAAAATTTCAAAGCTACTTTTCACTATGTAAAAAGTTCCTTGTAAACAGCACCTTTTGGTTCAAAATTATACTGCGTAGTTATATGTAGGTCGGTCATTGTTGATTGTTTTCTCGGAATTTGAGTGTTTACTTCCGCAATGATTATTGTAAACATTATTGTTATTTGATGCATTATTATCCATCCATGCTAAGCCTGAAGTGTAGGATCAAAAATCCTTGAAGTTAGAAGGAAAACTTGACTTTCAAAAGAACCGGAAGTACATACTTCTTATTTCAGTTGAGTAAACATCAAAAGTCACGTTGAAACAATGTAGAATTTTCTAGCTACTTCCCTAAACTTTCTCCTGGCTCATGCCAAAAATAAACTAATTCACAATTTCCAACTTTCCATTAGATGATATAATGTAAAAACAAGGAGGAAACCGGAAACACATACATATTAAGTAGAAGTAGGAAATATACCAAAGTGAAAGCAAGGGTCTCTTCTTCACCTTATTATTACATTTCAGCTTAAGCAGTTTCCTACTCTCTCTCTCTGAAATATATACATGCTAGCAACTTGCTTTGTGACTTGAATCAAGTTAATATTTCGTTCATGTAACTAGACAGAGCAATATACTATTTTCCCATTATATGTCCTCCACCCAGCAGTACTGCTCATCCGACAAAAGATTACATTTTACAAGAATAACTCATAACAAAGCAGCCCTCGCTCCTTTATGTACCTACTTAGTTTAAACGGAAGTGGAACTTCCATAATAACTATATGTAGCAATCTTATGTAGCCATTGTATACCTAAAATCTACATCTCCCCGCCCTTTGTTTCCACTCCAGCTCATTCATTCAAGCGGAGAGGTCTCACTTCTAATCATGGTTGATAATATGTTATGTTCCTGGCCCAGGCAAGAACCTTGAAGGTTGGATGAAGAAATGGGAAAAGGAGAAGCAGTTACTGTCTGGACTAAATTCAATTACCACCATCTCACTCCAATCTCAACGGGTGGAGAAAAAAAAATTAAGCGAAACATGGCACATAGAGAATAAAGCTCTGGAGCATTCAAGTAGCAGAAGAAGAACAGGTTTTGGCCTTTGTTTCATTCGCCAACATACACGAGAGAGCAAAAGCATTATTATCATTATCATAAAGATACTTCCTGAGAGAAAGAAAAATGAATTTTGGGAGTTCATTGGAAACCACCGCTGTTTTTCACCATCAGCCCCTTTTATGATAATGTAAAGGGGAGGGAAGGAGCAGGGGAAATGGAATGAAAATGTTGTAAGAAATGTTTTTAAAAGGGAGACAGATAAACCGCTTGAGCTAACGGGATACTTATGAAAATTCTATTTTTTATTTTATAATCATCATCATCATTATTGCCAACGAGCTAACCTTTTTAGTTGTGCAATGGAGCTTGCTCCCTTTTTTGTTTTAATCAAAATTATTAGTTGTAAGGTTATCATAGAGTAAATGAGAAAAGATAATGCTGGAATGGGAGCAAGTGGAGAAATGGAGACTTATATGCATGCCTACTTGACTAGACCTTGTAGTTGGTATCTACAGAAGGAAGGGTGAAAGTTTACATATAGGGACAGGGTGAAAGTGGTGGGAACGGGGTTTGGGTTTTTCGAGAGAAAGCAATGAATTATACACTTTACGTGAGTCAAACACAAGTTTGTACATTAATATAGTTTGCATAATAGCATTAAGATACACTACAGTGAGAAAAGGGCAGTTAATGTCCTTGCTGTATTTACGACTGATACTAGGACTTGCTCGTTAGTCTTAGATGAATGTATTGTACCGGAAAGGGTCGAGATTTGTTATTTTGCTGCGTATGAGTGTCATGATATCTTTATATGATATATATGATACTTCGTGCTTGAGTACTTCTAGCAAAATGTGTGGGTGGAAGGTGAAACTTTATCTTTGCGAATAAATTTTATTCTCTTGGTCAGTAGGCCTCCGGTCAAACATTTCCCCTTTATAGCTTGCTTTTTTTTGTATATTTCCAATGGCCAGTGTGTCCACCCCACCTCATTTTCGAACAGAAAAATTGTTTGGGATTGTGCCTGATTAACAAGTATGCCGAAGTGTATTTTTTTCGCAACATTCAAATAAAAAGGTATAAAAGATATATGAAGATTTCGCTTGTAAGAATTAAAATACAATAGCCACTATGAGCAATTAAATTGGTATATTTTTATCTACCGAACTGGATCATCTTTTAAACTCTAGTAAGCTATAAAGGTTTCGTTGGACTAATGCCGATTCTTTCCAATCAGTTTTACTTTTAAACGGCCAAGCCCCTGACAAAATCATGAGAAATCGATTCCCAGTCCGGTCTTCCCCTTCAGAAAAGGGATGGGACCCTGTCGGCAATATTTTACTCAATCCGACAGGATGAAAATAGGAAACTGTGGATTGTATCACGTTTGCTATGACCAGAGGAGTACAACATTTTAACAGAAACCATTTGCTAAACTGTCGACTACGCTGGCCAACTTCTGGTAAATTTCATGCTGGTCGGTTGGGGAAGGCTAATAAGTTGAATGAACCAGTTTCTAAAGTCCGTAACATTTATTTGCCTCATTCCTAAGATTAAACGGGGAGGAAGGGTAAACAAGGTTGGGAAAAGAGACATCAAAACAGACAAATATTAAAAAGGAAATCAAGTCAACAACTATTTCTATTTTGTGGGACGAAACGGGAATTTGATATGTTGAGCATAAATTATAGTCGCCCGTCCAAAGGGCTATTCTCTTTGACTATATAAATTCATTTGATATGCCAGTCAAATATGAATCTAATATCATTACTACTCCTCTACTGTAGCTATTTCAACCAACAAGAGTGGAATAAATTGAACTTGTTTTTTGGAAAGCTTCCTATGAATCACAACTCGACTCAGCAACATGCGTAGGAAGATGAAAGCCGAGAAAAAAAAGTAAACTAGAAAGTCTCAACTTTCACCAAAAAAAACGGGGAAAAGTTACGAGAAAGCATGATATGACCTCCTGTTAAGTTCAGGGTTATCTAGAGACAGAGACAGGCTGGGAGTTGGGACAGGTTCCACTGCTCCCTCACTTTCCAGTTGCTAAATGCGTTTATTAAGATTAATGGGAAATCCCAGTTTAAAAAATGTCCAACTCATGCAACAAAGTCATAAATAGTAGTAAAAAAAGTTTGTAGATGAGCCCGAACACATGTAGGCTGAGTCAAAGCAAAATACGAGTAGCCACATCAGTACTAACATATGCATATGTTCGCAAAAATGAGATAAAATAAATAATATTTGGTCATATTTGTTTCTGAATTGTCCTTTTTAGGCCAAATTTTTACACTAGACCATTTTTAAACCCAAAAATAGCATCCTTTCAGTTGCGAACAAATCCCACGGAATGACTTCGATTTTTTATTTTGATTTGTTTTCACAGCCGGAATTACAAAAGCAGACAAAGAGCAGTGATAGATCCAAATCCATTAATGCAGATTACCCCTTCCAAAGATTAATTCTGACTGACTGACGGATATCATTGAAACATTGGAGGGAACAGAGTTGAGTTGTCTAAACCGAGATCTCATTTGATATTCCTAGTCTTGGGATCTGTGGAATCTCTACCTACCCTTTCCTTTTATTGCGCTCGCCACAGCCTTTGAGGATTCAACAGAATCCCAAATCGGAGATCCCCAGCCATATTCAGAATCTGAACAGAGAGGCTTGTTTTAAAACTAGCATGGCATGATAGATTGGTAATTTCCCCTACTTTCTTAAGAATGAAAAGGGGAAATACAGGGAATAATTTTTATTAGGTCTCGCCGTAACTGTGCTCCTTGCCGTCTTCTCATGAAACACTATCCTAACTCTCACTAGGCCGTAGTTTCCCCCGAAAAATAAGCTGAGGGGAAACAGTGTAAGGAAAACAAGGCATGATTCTAATGATTTGATTAGTGAAGGAAATTTGTTAGTCTGACACTAGCTAATCTTATCAGCGGGAAAGATCTACTGCTGACAAGGAGCTATTCTGACAGAAACCAGGCAAACACGAACTGACTAAATGCATATCGTTAGATGGGACTATGTAGGATTTCAAGTAGCCTATATCATCCATTCCTTATCCAGAATATAAGCACCAAACATATCAATGCAATGCGGCTCCCCTTTTCAAACAAGGCAAATAAAACTTTGAGTCTATACCTATTAGACATAATATATCCAACATTGGAGAAAGTGTAGGAGAATTAGAGGAATCAAGATATAAAGCTTTATTCTTGTCATCAATCTATTGTTTAAAATGCATGTATATGTCCCAGTTAAAAATGAATTCTAACAAGTCAGCCCTGTCTTAACTTTTGTTCGGTAACGGAGATTTAAATGAGGTTGACATTGACATATTAGGCGTCTTTTGTGTGCCTTTGATTTCATCACAAAAATATCATATTCCCGGGTTATTGCGTTGCATTTCAGACACAGTGAGTGGTGACAGATGCCTCTACTGACAAACATGAGGCAGATATCCCCATGACTATAAATGGCTTGCCGATGGTAATGATATGATAATAATGTTATTGATGATGAGTCAGCGAGAAAAGGTAATTTAGTAAAAAAAAAACTCAGACGGTAGCACAGACAGTAGTATATCGATATCCAGGTATTGTCAAAAGCTCAGAATCAGGCTTAAAAACAAATGACTCAAATTTGTTCTCGGTTTTACATTTTATAAACATCCGAATAATTATACCTAGATTTGATCACGTAAATACATTGAGCCAGTTTGCACTTTACACTATCTGCTATTAAAATGTTCTTGTCAAAACAATAATACCCGGCTAAATGTAATTGGTAGATATCTTTTCTTTTTATTCGTAGATACGTGAAAAAGTTTTTACCAAGATGGTTATTTTCCTCTAATGCAATTGAATCAGCATTGACGTGACTTATTATGTAAACAAAGAGATTCCTACTCCTCACATGAATGAGGTTAATCTCTCCCATAAAGAGCCATAAGAAAAGCTTACATTTAATCTTCATGGTTTTCCTTGCAACGCTGGCCTTCTTGGGGACCCAAGGATTTTCCGCAATGCATTTTATCATTGATCCATCATCCGGGACTTCGGGCTTGTAAACGATCGATGTAATAGTCACGTTGTCTGCCAATGATTTCTATTTTAGGAATAAAAAATAATATGTAAATTCTTGGAGTAATAAATTAATTGCTTCCCTTCCATTTAATACGTAGGTAGTTACATAAACACCCAAACCAGGGCATCTATTTGAACAGGAAAAGGCTTTTAGTAACTCACTTTTTGTGTCCCTTTCTCCTTTTACCTATTTTGGTTTCTGAGTATTTATAAATAAGTATTTTCAGCGACGAGAAATAATTGGTATTTTTGGCTTATTTTAATATTTTTTTCCCAATCCCGGTTGTGACGATCACGTTATATCATTTTCAGCAAGCTGCCAATTGTTTTCAAAGAGTATTTCTTCCTACGTATCTACTTAATAACAAGCTCTTTTGCTTAAGGGATGCTTAACCGTCCATTAGCGAATAGAAAGCAAAACCGTCTTTCGGAGGAAGTGCTACCTACTTAAATGTATTGAGATATTGAGAACGAAGGGATCTGCAAGGCATTTCCCTACTAACAATAAGAAGCGATAATGATAATGATGATACCACCTACATGCATACACGCGTACCATCGTGGGCAATTGCTATAAGATCTGCAAGCTATTTCAGAAAGCGGGGGAAAATCCGCTTCAGGAATATTATTCCGAAAGTAATGCTTTCCTCCATATGGAATATGAATTTCATCCAGAAATAATAAGCTTAAGGAAGGAAGGTGGTGGGTGTGTGTACCTATTTCTGGAACTAGCTCTTCTGGAAACATTTTGGGATAAGGAGAGCACACGGAGAGAAAGAAAACAGCACTTTATCAAAGAAATGGTATTGCATACAACATAGGTGAAATATGATATTGTTTCTGTCAATACTCAATGGCCGTTAAAGCCATTAAAACAAGCTTGCACCCAATTCCTTCAAGACACCTCCACGATTCCTCCACACGATAATAATGGCAAAGACTGGGAAAGAGATTTCCTGCTCCAGACAAAAGTTAACAAAGCCAACGCCTCAGTCCATATCTCTTTCTGCAAATCCCACTCTCGAATGAAAATAATGTGAGAATGGGGAAAAACTCTAAATGTACATTTTTACTCTTCCATCTCTATATATTTTTTACTTTTTTTATATTTTAGTTACTTTCCATTGGATTAGTTATGAAAATCTTGCTTTGAAATATGAATCATGGAGACTTAATACCCCACGCTCGTGTGCTTTTGTGAAAGCAGAGCTATTTTCATTTCTCATTTTTACACTTTTTTTCCCTCTCCGGGTTTTTTGTTTGCTTCTCCTCTTACTCATTTCACCTTACAGGATCAGGAGGGAAATAAAATGGGATAATGGAAATGGGCTTGTTTGTAAGGATGCTGCTGAAATGTTCACCATCATCATTATCATCATCGCTTCTTACCACCGCCAAATGGAAAAGTCAAATAACATTACCATTTGAGATCGGGAGAGGATTCGTTTCAAGTTTTTCCAGAACTCGACTTTAACCGTTGGATAGGCCCCAATGGTCTTACAAACAATATGGTATTCGGATCCGACAGTCATTGGAGATGGAACCTCGAGCTCCACGTTGGTAACGCCAACTGCAAAAGAAAAAGAATCAAAGTGAAAAATAAAGCATGTAGGTACTATTCACAGCACAACAATATTTTACAAATTATTCGAGGAAAGTGAAGCAGGAAAACTGAAATTTTGTCTGGGCCTTTGTTAAGTCGAGTAGGTACGTAGGTGTGGCATATATGAAGTACATAGGATGAAGTTCCAAAAGTAATACAATATACAACTAGTTTCAATTCAATGAAAACTTACGATAGATTTCCAAAAGGACTTTGTGTGAGAGCGCTTGAGTTTCATTATTGTTGTTTGCTTGGCAGCTGTAAATGTCAAAGGTGTGATTTCGGTCGAGGTTCGTGATTGCCATTTCATTTACCGTGTATTCCGTCCCGGACAATGAGTAGGAGGTGTCAACGACTTCCCCATTCTTGTACCATCGTACTTCGGGCAATGGCTTCCCTGTCATTTGTTTTTTCAAAAATTAGTATGCTTATTCATTTCAAAATATACACACATAAACTACATAACATGTAAATGATAAGAAAGCAAATCAAGTGCAATTATTTCACTAGCAAGTTTCAGACAAGCCATGTTTTCTTATATTACCCCCATAAGCGCTGCACACCAGGGTGACATTCTGTCCCTCCGAGTAGGGGCCCAGGTATGTCACAGTAGGGTCGGAATGTTTCTTGTTTCCTGACTTCAATTGCTGGTCGGAAATCGGACGGGGGGATGCAGACGTGTCCTTAATTTCCAGACGTGTCGGGGGTTCTAAATAAATTCATTTGACTTTGTTAGATTTGTTTTGGGAATTCTAATCATCTTTCGTGATACTATTTTAATAATGTTCCGCAAACTAGTATTGATATGAATATGTAAGAATTATTTATTCATTGCCAGTTTCGTACGAACTTTCACTAATGCTTTTACAAGACTTCAAAGAAAGTCACGTCAGAGCAAGACAGGTTATCAAAGGAATCATACGACGAAGAAAAATCAAAGGAGCGTGCCTTTTGAATGCTAAACCGAGTATTTGCACTTGCACCTTATCCAACTTATTTTGACAAAATTAAAGTACGTGCATATGTAACAACGATCTTGGGCATTACACTTGGCTAAAAATTCATCATCGCCGATATTTTGTTTGGTATCACCTACAATAATATTTACATCCATATTTTACAACTTACAGGAACCGAAACTGAAACATAATCTACGCATAATTCATCATCCTCATAAATGACTCGTGTCCCTTTTGCATAAACTTCTCTCGTTGCATAAAAGTTGACTTATGATTTTCTACATAGCCCTAATGATTGTACACAAAAACAGTGTATAAATACATTCGCAACTGCCTACCTGGCTACCCCATGATTTATGAGAGTTATGGTTTGGTAGGTAAGGCACGCATAAATTCATTCGTGGAATGCCAAAATATACACTTTGACGGCACGGTACATTTAGCTTCTTAAAACAGTTATGACATGACATCAGCTCTTCAGTCATTAATGCACATTACATAATCGTTACTTTCATTTTTCGGTGGCATAAAACTCAAAGAACCCTCATTAAAAAGTGTTATGTAAACAAATGCAAGTTATGTTGATTTTTAAAACATTCGCCTATGTAAACGCTATGCACATTAATGACACTTCTTGATGTGAATTAGCAAGTTTTAGAGCATTACATAACTTACATTTCGATTTCATACAACATTTTTTGCTTGGAAAAGAGTTAACTTAATTGAAACTATAAAAAATAATTCACTAAAATAAATGCTGGATTATGCATTAACTAAATCAAAAACATTTTATTTCACTCCTATCCTAATAAAAAATAGTTATTTAATGATGTAATTGCTGCTTACTTTACCGAAATAGTAAATTCTCATGAATCAAACAAGACGCAGCAATTGAAGAAGCTCTAGTGCAAATAAAACTTATTTATATGAAATGCTCATATTAGCTAGGAGGTCATTAATATGAAATGATCAACTAGGCAGGAATGTACATAAAGCTTTTAATAGCGTGCCGAAGTGAAAATAACTAGCGTGAAGACTAGTAGAACGGAACGAGTTTTTAGTTTCTAAAAATTTCCTGATGCCGGAAACATAAAAGGTTGCCGCATCCTTCATGCATGATGTGGATGATGATGAAAGGGGTACCATAATACCAGCCATTAAATACGACCACTACTGCCCTGAATAGGTATTCATCCACAACAAACTTAGAAACGAGAGTATATGGACGCTGGAGTCTTTTCTTGATTCTTGACTACCTATATATGACTCTGGGTTAATTGCCTGACGAGGTCATAATAATATACATATAATATGCAACCGAAATGCTATATATATTGGCGTAGAGAAACAAGTTCCGTCTTAGTCGGGGCAACGCCTTCCCTTTGGCCTCGTATACCTACCTTTTCATTCATGCCACGAATATTTAAGGAAACCTGCAAAATATTTTTGCTATATGACCATTCACAATAACTTTCTCCCGTTTCGTGGGCTGATATGATATGTGTCATATACAATTTTTCTGGTGCAGTTTTTTGCACGCCAGGCTGACAAATAATTATAACTGTTTTAAAAAAAGAGTGTACAGGCTCTGTACTGCGGTTGCAGGGAGGGAATGAAACGAAGGCATGTAATTATCCGGCTGTTTACAATTCCCTGCAATTAACACACAATTCCTGCCATTATACATTAAAAACGAGAAACGGAACGCTAATGTTTATTCATTATTTTCGCAAGCTAATGGGGGGAAAGTATGGATCAATGCACTGTGACTATGAATACATTGGGCAATTATTATTTTGCGCATATACGATTTGACAATGATGCATTTACATAGTTCGCGTCATCACATGCATTAGAAAATTGTGGCGGAGCATCGCAGAAGAAAAGATATTTTTTCCGGGCGCTCTGATGTCGTTTTCCTACACTGAAATATGACAAACAGCTCAGTTTATGGTTTTGATTGAGACCCGAACTTGTCCTGCATCGACGGGGCCATTAGTCCCTGTCAATTGAGATATTTATAGAACCAATATCGACACCTCTCCTGATTCCAGGCATTTTTCATTCTAATCCCGATCCCCATCTTGGGATGGATGATTTAGTGGGGAACATGAATGCGATAACAAAATATGGTTAAGGTCATATGCAGATGCATGATCAGATCCTATATACTCGTATATTTAAAATAATATATGAACTATACAAATAGCTGAATCGGAATATGTCAAATATGTCACGGGCAAATACTTACAATAATGACGTAACCGGCATTGATAAAGAGGTTGTGGGGAAACGTTCGGCTAAATACGAACAAAAATAAATTCACCAAAAGCAAACTATCGATATTGATCCACCCATTCCCGTTAGTGGTTTGACGATGGAACCCAACTGGATTTGTTAAAATGATCTGGATGACGATGACTGTGACATTGCATCGTACAGGTAAATGCCAACCAATACAATCTATTATCTATACATACATTCGAGATATAATTTAATTATCATCAGGATCAAGCTCAGCTTACCTATAATTTTCAGGCGTGTCACTGCGTTAGTCGTAGGAGAATTTTTATAATCCACTCGACACCTATATAATCCCCCATCCCCCGGCTGGAGATCTTGGATCATTAATGCCGGGGATCGTCTGTTGTTAGGCCAGACACGAAAATACAGTCGGATACCCCAGTCATCCTTCAGTGTCATGTGTCGAGGTTCAACTTCCTCCTTCCTGGCATCATAGCTGGGACAATAAGTAAACAAGAAAATATCACGATAAGTCCCAGATTATATAATTCATTCATGGATACAGGTTTATTGATACGGGCTTGATGGCAAACTAAGGTCATTTACAAAATACTATCAGAACATAATTTTAATATTGTGATCTGTTGCTTTTTCCTTCCACTTTGTCATGTCATCATCGTCAAGCAGTCAATAAAAGCATGTACTACTGTTACAACAAGTTTATCAAATTGGGATATTAAAGTGTATTATGTAATTCACTAAAGGCCTGCGGGTTAGTGGGTGAGTTTTCAGTCTAGTCAGCAGACGAAGAATTCTCAGGGATTCGTACGGACATGACATTGAGAAAATGCAATGAAGGGGGTTTACATAACTACAAGGGAATGTGAAGCAGAATTTTGGAGGGAGCCGGGAGTGGATCCTATTAAAAAGTGGAGTAAAGTCTAGAATTGCGTATTAAAATATCTAGCTAGATGGAAGAATTGTTGGGAGGTGAATGCAAAGAAACGAAAATGAAGGGAATACGCTGCTCTCCTTCCGTAATTGTGTTTTCGAAATAAAAATGTTATGCATATACTGCGAAATAGATCTTAGGAAGTCGGAAGCCCATGAACTGAATAATTTAATATGACTCTTCCAGGAACTCTCTTCTCTCTGAGTCTAGCACTTCGGGCTTCTAACTAGGCCCAAGCATCCGTTGTAACCGACTGGAACAAAAAATTCTTAAGAGATTCTAGCGTTGCGAATTATCTGTTTTTACTAGTTGTTCTTTAGCATCTAAATGGGTAACATAGTGCTCCATAAAAGCCATGAAGTGGGATTTTTTATATATTTTTTCCTTCCATTCCAAACAGAATGAAGAAGCTACAAACTTTTGGGAAAGCAGCGGAAGTAATGATAATCATGGTGGGTTTATATACGCTTTATGTGCTTATATAGGCATTCTTAGATTGTTTTATGACTTGCGAGGAGCATACATGTGTGGAGCTGGTGCTCCTCGCGATCCAATATGCTAGTATAGTGGCGTGGCGTGGCATGGCGTTGCTAGACAAACAGTCGCCAAAGCATTCACTTCACGCAACACAAGTATTAAAGGTCATAAAGTTGTCCGCTTATTGCCATTGCTCATCTTTTTTTACACTCACTCAGACAGCTTCAAAAGGGTAACAAGACAGGTTGTAAATAACCATCAGGAAGGAAAGAGATGTTCCAAGGGAAAATATACTTTCAATAGACAGACTAATGATATGACGAGAGAGAATGGTGAGGGAGGGTGGTGGGGGGTATGAACAT
This sequence comes from Pseudosinella alba, assembly GCA_034700485.1. Lineage (NCBI taxonomy): Eukaryota > Metazoa > Arthropoda > Collembola > Entomobryomorpha > Entomobryidae > Pseudosinella > Pseudosinella alba. The sequence continues at coordinate 14,759 of JAQIXQ010000423.1, forward strand.
GAGGAATGACCGTCTTGTGGCCGGGTCTGGCATGTCATATCATAATGCATGTCACACAAGTTCATTATAAATCGCAAATCAAACATGTCTATTAAAGCCCTACATGCGATCTTATCTTCCCCTTGTTTTGGCGATAGTATCATATCTAAATTATGTAAGGGAATAAGCTGGAAATTTTGTTCGTTTTTGCTACAACCTTGCCATTCAGGCATTATCATCACGATTAAAGAAACAGTTTGGGTTTGCAAACAACTCACGTGATCATGATCACGTGATCACCCTTGTACATTGCCATTGCCACCTTGGAAAAGTTGACGTGTTGATATATGAGATGACATGAATGACATTAAAATTAAAACTTATTAGTTTTTATTGTATGCACCAGACAAGGTGCGTAGGTGGCTGAGTCTGGATATTATGCTTTTGTCTCGTATTAATTGAGTGAATCAAAGGAAATTTTGTTTTTGAAAGCTGTTCAGGTTACAAAAGCCTGCTCGTTCATATATATTTCATTACGTAACAGTATCAGCTCAACTTCAACATCGACGGAACATACCTGTAAATGGGAGCTCCGGAAGATCCTTTGAACCAAAGGATCATCACAACCTCATCGAATGATGTCACAGGACAGGGGATCTGTCCAACTGCTCCTGAAACGCTTTGAACTTCCCTGTCTGGAAAAACAATATGAATTATATAACTAAAAATTGTTCACTAAATCGACTAAAATTCATCAGGATCTCAGAGTTTATTTCTATTTATTTATGTTACTTACATTTTGTTGTTGGTGGAACGGTATCGGTCATAACTGAACTGATGTGCTGTTGGGCTACCAGCACCATCAGGACAAAGTACGGAAGCCATGGATAAGCTTTACTTGAGCAACTGAGGTCCAACCTTTTTGTCATTTTGATTGAGTTGATTTCAGAAACTCGGCATGGCCATTTTGTTTAATTTCAAATTACCATATTGGGATTTGCACAATCAAGTCCTCTCCACTTTTTGTCGCTTCATGTTATTCAATTGTTAGCGATGGGGGCGGGCAATTCCTTCATCAGGAATTAAAGTTCTGTGCCCTCTCGATTCACTAAAGTTGACGTTAATATGATTTCATTTTGCTTCGTCATCATAGCATTTATTGACTAGTTTATGTAATAATAGTTATGTCGTTTGTTCGTCAGACCCTACAGAAATTTTCTTCCTAATTCTGTTGGTTAGGCCTACATAGTACATAGGGAACGGGCACACTTTTAAAATAGTCAACGATGAACTGTACTTTTATTCATCGTGCCCATAAAAATTTAGGCTAATTCCACAAGCATTCAGGATGCTTATGTTGTATTGTTACTTAAGAGGAAACTCTCGAACATTATCATCCTCAGCATTTATTGGTAAATACAAATCTGGGAGCAACATGAGTGCTGACAAGTAATCTCATGCTCCCGTTTTGTCTTTGTCAGAATAACAAAAGAGATTCCCAAACAAGAGTTCACAGCCGACCATCTACCAAACAACGGAAATGGGCACAGGCATGCACTGATATTTTTTCCTTCTCCCGATGATACCTAACTATTCGAGGTTCGTTACACGCGCGCAATTTTATTATAACACATTTTTTTATTTCATTAAAAGTTGATTTTCACGTGGTGGGGAGCAGAGCTCGATGTGAGAGGAAGAGCAGAGAAAGTTTTCAACTCGGTAATTTGCACACTTAATCACCATACAATTTGGCTGGGAGGGAGCCAAAAACTCCATGTGAATGAATAAAAATTGTTCTTGCATGTACTTTTATTTTAACACTTTGTTTTTTAAACAGCGCCAGCATCCCAGGAACGTTGCTAATCCAAAAATTTGCTCATAGACATAAATAAATATGGGTTCCAAGTTCTGAGCTGTAGATAAGCTTGAACTGACTTGAGAAGACTGAGGATGAGCCGGGTCCGGGATGTCAGGCAGTTGACATTTTCATATTGGAATTCCTCTAGGATGGATACAAATATGTATAATGTTGGCATAAAGTTGGAGTATGAATATGAATCATTCGCATATAAGTATGCACTACTACTACTCCCACTATTTTCACCACTTCCTGTTTTCTTGCTATGAGAAATACTTTGATGAAATATTTACGAAGTCACCTATCCTATCACTATAGGTCAGAGAATGAAGAAACTCGAGAAGTGATAATCTAATTTGTGTTCATTAACCCTTTCTCTTAGCACAATGATAAGATGTGTCAACGATTAATGATTTCGGTACTGGGCTCAACGGTCCTCGTCGTCAGTCGTGCTGCGCTGTGATGTTTGGACAATTTTCAATCTTTCAAAAGCGGCCCAATTCCTCCTTCACTTCCTTGTTGGCGATGTTGAGCTCAAAACTGAATAATCTTCACTGGCAGCAAGATCCCGAGGAAGACGACGACGAAGGACTAACTTGGAGGAGACGAAGATAGAAATGGAGAACCAAATAAGAAAAACAAGTTGGGAAGAATGAGTGATGCATTCCGGTCTTTTCTGGGCTTTGGAGGAGGATGAAGAAGAAAATGTACATAGGGAAAAATAATAGATTTAACTCTCCACGTTATATATAACTTTTGCGGCAAATGTATTTCCATACATAGATACATTTGCTATCCTGGATTTGAAAATTTAGTTCAATACGTGTGTAGGGAATGGAGGATGTAGATGGGACTGATTCCTTAGGGGAACAATGCATATATATAAACATACATAAGATTTAACCTATAACCCATGCTCAAGTTTTGGAGCTGGGAGTTGGAGGCGCATATTACATTAAGTTTGTTAATGGTCTCCCAGCAAAGTGCACAGTGGAAAGTCTCTAGTTTCATTCCTACTTCCCGTTAATGAACGTGCATGCATACATAGGCAGAGAGAGAGAGAGGGTCATGAAGAATAATACTGTGTTGAAGTATAAAGTGCCTTATGAGGTTTTCAAGAGACCAAAATACAAGAGAAACTTTAGGTGGCAGTTTACTAGTTAGCTATTCCAGTCGGGAGGGAAGTTATATTACTGATCTCTTGCCTCCCTTTTCGGGTTCCTCCATGACTCCATGAGTACTCAACGGTGCTGACTGAGTAATAGGGAGAAAAATAAACGGAAGTACTGCAGAAGAGATACATGTTTACTCATTACTCTCATTCTCACATCCAACTAAAGTCATATATTTTATATGAAGGGACAAACATAAGAAATTTAAACAGAGCCAGAGAGTTTAAGAAAACACAGCAAACAAAGCACTGCAGCATATTCATTCCCTCTTGCTCCTAGCCCTGGGTACAATGTACTTACTTATTTACGCTCATTTTAACTACGCAACTGGAAGAACAGTCCCAAATCTTTATTTTTTTGGTCAGTTTAAAAACTTTGAAAAGGAAAGTTTTCCTTATAAGGTAAAGTATATGCATGGCTAGATAGAGTGTGGTGGGGGTGATGGCAAATGTTCCAGCAGGACCCAAAACAATCCTCCTTCCGTAAAGATGTTGTACCCACTGAAGCAGTTGGAAAGCCGAAATTTAAGCCTTTAGTTTTACATCTTCTTTACTCGTCCTCCTTACCCCTGCATCACAACAATACATCATTTCGCATTACAACACACAAACCTCTGGAACAATTTAGGAATACATGTTATAATCTCATTTGCTCCATTTCCCTTACATTCGTTATAGGTAATGGAAGCGACAAGTGAAATAAACGAACGTTGGTGCACAATGTCATATAGGCATGTAAATAAATATCTTATATGAGAAACCAGAGGGATAACTAACTACCAACAACCAACACGGCATGCTGTAAAGTAGCATTATATTTAGTTGAGAAAGGAGAAAACAAAACCAAACATTGTATATTATACGTGCTTTAGGGATACATAATAGAAATGGAGAGAGAAAAGTCGGTTAAACAGAAGAGAAACGCATTTTCTCTACAGTTGATTTTCCCTTCCTAGAGGAGGCTCTTCTGGGAGATCAGCCACTTTGGGGAGTTTTAGCCATTACAGCCGGTGTAATTGGATGTAATGTTTTCCCCCGTAAATGCATTCCTCCGCACTTAAGGCAGTCAAAGAGCAGAATTGTAAACAGAAACAGACATATATATACAGATATATAAGTAGCTAGTTATACGGCTCCATAAACCAAATGAAAACTCATATAAAGGGAAATAACAATTATCATATAAGACAAAAAATCCCAATCATATAACATTTCCAACCAACAGCAAGTCAAAATTAACTATGTTCCCAGAAGCTAACAGAACATATTCGGAGAGGGAACATGATGATGAAGTTGGAAAGTGAATGCTAAACTAGTGTAACCCTAGCTTAAGTACAAATATATACTCATGCACTCTCACTCTCATCGTCAGTAAGTTTGACATGGTTGACTGCATCAACCAGAGAGAGAGAGAGAAAAAAAAGCACTTGGCTTGTTGGAAACAACGCTCCAACCAAAAGTTAAAATTTAACCCTTGCATTGTAACAAATGAAAACTAGTAGTTTTGTTGTATCTCTTTTAAATTATATAAATTGGAATGGTGATGATATGATGATGATGCTTATGTGTAAAAACAGTTTTGGAAAGGGAATTGTGAATGAGTGGAGTGGCTGTATTTTATGGACCGTTTTAGGGTTTACTTTGCTAAAAACTTGACTCTCAATTCAAATGAAAGCGTGAAAGCTCGTGTTATTACTCCTTCCCTAGAACTGACGACGGTACACTGGGCACACAGACACACATGCATACTTAAACTAACGGATATTACTCTTGCATTAAGGCATCCACAATCCTATAAATTTTCTAGAATCTCGGTGAAAACTGAAATGTACGTTTGAAGTGATGATGATGATGACGAGGATGGGATGATTTTCTACTACATTTAAACTACCTAGAGACCTTCCAGTGAGGAGAGCCTATATTCCTGCATGGGGACTGCACTGATGGTAAAACTGCTTCCTTGCTAACTAACCAGTTAAACGAGCCACTCTTCCACATATGTACTGAACTTTCATTTTGAGTGCTACTTTATTTTGCATACATTCTTCTAGGAACTAGGATGAGGTGGATGGACTTTTATGGGCAAATGTTTATTCTAACCTTAACTTTTTACTTGTAATTTCCCTGCCACCATTCATTTCGGCTAACTATAATCCAAGTTGTATGTGGCGTAACTATATTCAGATTATCTAGGAGTTGACTTAATTCTGTACCGAGTGCAAAGTCCTCCTACGCTTTCATAGTAGTGATTAAAACTGAGATAATATGTACGCAATAATAAATTTATAGTGATGTTTCAGGAGAAAATGTGCGTGGGCGATTTCCCCCAACTTCTCATTTCACTATGAAGCAACTCACTCTTGGAATCCCATCACGATGTTGATGATGATGAACAAAGGGGAATACACTTGGCCTGAACTGGAGTCACTGGAGAAAGGTGACTCAGGAAATTGCACTATTGTAACGTAACATATGTGTAAGTGCTAACAAAGGGAACGTATTTATAATTTGAAGATGATAGATACACACTCAATTTGATTGAACATAAAACTGCTACATTTGAATAGAATAGATTAGACGAGATGAATTTATATCATTGGCACAATAACATTCATTCGAAAAACAAGACTAAAATAATCACAAGTTTTTTTTCTTAAGAACTCAAGCTAAATTAAAGTTTTCGTTAGAAGAACCAAATTCGTTACTTTATTTCAAAGCAAAGTGTAAAATTAGATGGTGAAGATTGACATTGGTAAACAAGGAAGAGAAACACCAGCCCCGAAAGAACTCCTTGAATCTGATTTTTCTAATACTTGATTTGAATTGGATCTCTCTATCTCTTTAGGATAAAGGAGGCGAATTGGATTATGTCGATTCCGTAGTCAGTTTGACACTGTACTAGTTCCACTTCTTGTAGAATTCAATCCCTCTGTAAGAAAAGTAAAAGTCAGTGTCAGAAAAACAACTTTGCTACTATGCTCTCATCTTCATCTCATGTTTCACTCCCAACTTCAACATGATTTGGCTCATTTTTCAGCATTACTAATTGTACTGATTCGTTATATCCACAAGGAGGAGCAGGAAGCTGAAGCTGATCATGGGAGAGAGGGGAAAGACGAGAGGACACAAGAAAATATATCGCTTTTGTTGTTTGGCATGCCAAAGAATTCCTGATAGGAGCCCACTTTTGGAGCAGAGTTATCCAAACTTTAAAAGATTACGGGTGATCATTTTTGTTCCCTTTATAATAAAGTTGCAGCGGATCGTATCGTATCATCATCCTCAATCAGCATTCACTATTCAGCATCATGCCAGAGTTGGAGGAGGTACGGGAACAAGGAAAGATGGCAAATTTTATATCATCCTTATTTATTAATCCTAGTTGAAAGCAAACTGATTACATTTACACGCACCCTAGGAAAAAAATTGAATTCCCTAAATTTTATGCCTCGTTCCTGTTTGCTCCACTTTTGCCCACCATACCATCTAGCTCTCTGGTGTAAGTTTGTGTGTGTGGAAACCTTACCCCCATCCCATTCCTCCAAGTGATACGATATGCCCAGGCCAGGCCAAGCTCATGTTATTGTCTGAAGAACAACAACCTTTAAATTACTTTCAGAGATAAAGTTTTTACTGCATACTCCACTCCTTTATACATTTGGCTTTGATATACTCTACTTTTGCCATTTATTTCAGCAACGTCTAAAAAGTTTGAGTTTTGTTCTTCCTCCACCGTTAAAAATGAATGTAGCAACTTTCCTCCTTCATCGCCGGTGCTTGATGCGGTCTTGGTGCCGTATTCCATTCAGTGGGAAATATGGGAGTCTCTATCTGTATATGTGTGTGGGACACATTTCTACAGATGGAAAAGGGGAGAGAAATCTCTTCCTGCAGAGGTTTTCAAATCAACCGTATTCTCTCAAGGGATCCCAAGATTTGCTCCTCGGTGGAGCCATGCATGCATACCGTTACCCAACTATGAACACAATATGATATGCAGTAAGGCAAACCACCAAGAAGAGGAAGCATGGATGGAAGAAGAGGAGCATTTCTTCCTCGTATTATTGGATATTAGCCCAAAAAAAAATCTTTCAAGAATGCAGTCCAAAATAAACTTTGTATGAAGCATTTTCGTATAGGGTTACTACATTTACTAAATAAACATGCCCATGCCACCCGGTACAGCCTCCGTATCATAATAGTAATAGCTGTAGCCTAAGTGTAGACCTAAAATTGTGGGCATATTATTTAAATATTTATATGCTATCTCCATGCATCCATCCACTCCTAAATAAACACTTTAGCTAGATAAACTCCGTCTTCTACTCCACTCACTCCGTTCCAAAGGGAAGCGTTTGTGTTTGTGTGGCATCATGGATGGAGACTGATCCCAACGGGAAAAAGTGGAGGATGATCAAGATTATGATGAAACAAAAGACAAGCTGAGAGATTAGCGCTATCTCTGTAATGTATCTAATCTTTTAAGCGTCTTAAATTGTGGAAAAGTGTTTTAGACATGAGCATAAACTTCCCAAAGTATTTAGAAGGGAAATAAAGATAAGAATCGAAAACATTCGCGTTACATGTTTGTCTATATTTTTCCCCGTGGAAGTACCATACCAATGATAGGAATAGGAAGGAAGATGCCGGGGAGTAGGTTTTAAGGGAAAATTGAAAAAATGTGTATCTTACGCTGCTGAATATGTAAATATATTATATAATGTAAGTATATTATACTTAATAAAAATAAAACTATTCACCACATAATATTCACTTAAGGCTAACCACATTACATTAGTGTTAGGCATACATGGATTGTGGAACAAACTGCATGGGAAGGAGAAACCCTTGTAAATTAGCTTCAGCATTTCTTTCTACACGTACCAGTTTTTCTCTATACAACATTGGCTGACAGATATAGCCCCGAAAAAATTTCAAATAACGGAACGACGAACGAACTTGTCCTCTTGTTCCGACGTGTGAAGTCAGTCAAGTCCGTGTACATGACGATGATGATGATGATGGCTAGAAAAAAGGGAAAATCTCTACTGGTTCAAAATCACATTCGTTTCTTCGTGTCACTTTCCTTGGCATCACCATCATCATCATCCTCATGACATGATCCAACTTTGGTTGATACTACTGGGGATGATGGTGAGATGTGCCAGTGGTAGTGGTGGTCGGTATTCTGATTTCAGGATAACGTAGACCATGTTAGCTTTCGTTCGTGTGTGTGGTTTACTTGCTGGTGACACTTGGACCGATCTTTTTTTTAACCAAAAACTAAACTGTGATTTTTTTTCACAGCGGGATACACCAACAAATCCCATTTTACAAACATGTTGATTTTCACTTGCATGAATTATGAATGCAGTCATTATTTCGCATATGCAAAAAGTATGCCCGAAAACAAGTGTTATTTATTTATTGGCTCCTTTTCATTCATCTCCATTCATATATATCAACATCTGGACAACAATCTGTTGAGACTTATGATATGAATTTAATAAAGAATATTTACTTCAGTATATAAATCAATTTCATAATAGATGCAATGCACAAATCATTTACATAACAATACAATACAATATTTTATTTCAGCTGGAATAAAGACTCAAATGTGAAATGATATCCACATCCAAGTTGACGTTTAGCTGGCAATCAGTGCATTGTCTGATATGCTACACTGCCTTAGAATGATCAGATCATCTACATCATCCGGAAACGGGGGAACAGAAGCTGTTCTTCATCAACTTCAATAATACAAATCCCATTATGTATAAACTTTCTAGGAAAGAGCAATACCGGTATCATTTGGAGTAGCAGGAATTCCGAAGAGCCAAAGTCAACTCCCTCAACAGAAAACATGGAGGCAGTGACAACAACTGTCTTCATCTAATGGGCTGCTGGTTGTGCTAGCCACCCACTCAAATGAAATGTATATTTATCGGTACTAGTGGAACCTAGCATAATATGCAGACATTGGTAAAGTTTGATATATGCAACACAACTTCATTTCGACAAGCCCTTTTCTGGCATCTCCAGGAGGAACTCATCCACAAGAATATCTCTCCCTCCCTCAGTTAACGACATGTCTTTGGAGGATTTTTATTTTTTCATTCCTCTTCACAAAGCATCATGCATATTATGTATTTGCGATTGGTTGCTGATCTCATCTGATACGGTATTTAAGCCAGGGGAATATCCACAAGGAACTAACTGGAAGAGTGACAAGCGACGAAGCCAATTTCAAACTAATAAGATATGGGAGCGCATATACATATATGCATGTCTCTTTACTTTCGGCTCGATAAACCGGTACATTTTTTGTAGAATTTTGGATTGGATTTAAATCTGTTGGAAATCATGAAGTTTCGGGGGGGACGCCAAGCAAGAATCAGTCCCTTTCCAAACTTTAGATTGAAGTTATTGAACTAGCTTAATGGAAGATTTTTCCATGAATTTGAATATCAGAAGGGAAGTAAACTAACTACGATGAAGTTTCATGGGATATGATGTCGATGGTTAAAACTCGGAAACGGGGTAAAATAGTTCCCTCGTATACATCATGTTAGACCTTCCTCCACCACCAGTTTTCTTCACTTGAACAAACTTCATCTTCATGCAAACTGACATTGATTTTTTTATGTTGCCAGTTTAGCTAACTTTTTTTTTAGTTTGCTTGATTTGGTCTTGCTGGGGTTAGTCAATACAGTGATGATTGAATTCAACATGAAGTCATTTAGAAAACTCGGGTTTGGCAGTAAAAAATATTGAAAAACTCGAGTAAATACTTTAGCTGATGTTGTTGAGCAGTAAATAAACTACATGGAAATTAAAATGGAAGGATGGCATCCAAAATATTTTTTGTCCTTTGGAAAGTCTAAGAAAACATGAAGGTGAAAAGTTCAAAGCAAATAACATGGTTAAGATTTCTTAATTTCTTGGAATGCAATATCTTGTGGGATGGAGGAAAGGAATGGAAAGGAAAAAGAAGCCGGAGTGGAGACAGTGAGGCATGGGAATGTGCATGCACTCATGATCATCATGTCTTAAATGTAAGGATGCATTCCAAATGACGATGATGAGACAGCTTTATGCACGCTTGGAAATTGCCATGCAGCTCGTTATGATATAATGGGATGGAGTGGGGCTGCAAGTATGTTTACGAAGCGTTGGATTTTACGACATTTTTTATTGTATGCAAAAGGGCAAGCTTGTGTGCAATATTTGGTTGAGAGATGGGAATCCTTTTTAAAAATGGGGTTTTACGAGCCCACACTTACCCATTCCCCCCGTACGAATGGATTATAGTTAAAAAAGAAATAGGGATTTTTAAAACCCGGAACGTTTGCGTGATGTGGCTGTCACTGTGAGAGTCAGACTGTGTGAAATTATGGCCTGAATTGGATCTGGCTTTTAATGCTCGTTAAGAAAATGGGCTTAAAAGACAAAGCGACTCCACATTAAATAGGTTTGACAGTCTAAACACGCTCATGTGGCATTTACAGGTATATAAATACAGATATGCAAAAACACCACACGGTAAAGGGTAAAGTTCCGGCGCGTGTAGCAGCGAAAATATAAATTGTTTGTTTTTGTAAAAAGTGTCCAATTCGTTTTACCTTTTGAGATGTTATCTCATCTGACAATTGGAAATGTTTTTATGATTTACATGAAAACAATAGATCAAACAACTGCGAATAGGTATTAATAAACCTAAATTAAATTAGTTACTTTTGACAAATGCACAGCACAACGACCCGAATATTTTTTCTAGACATCTTTTAGTTTCAGACAGCGGAAGATGTTGCGAACATTTTAGTGTCAATGATAATGGTTGGTATTTTTTCTACTAAAAATGAATCATGAATATAATCTATCATTAGGGTAACAGAAGACTGATACAACCAACGAACATCCAAGATTTTGTTCCATTGAGCGTCATCTGCATTGCCAAACTCATACTTTTTTTTAGACATTCACAATTCTCTGCGAGCTGATTCTCTTTGTTCATCGGATTGATGATGGAGTTCGCTCTCCACTCAACAGAGACCGAACATGTTCATTCATCAGATTTTGAGGGGAACTTTGCTTGGCTAGTTTAGTTTAGTTAGTGAGCTGATCAGATCAGAATGGAAGAGTTTTTGTTGATTAATGATTGGTAATAATAGCAAATTATCCATCAGTTTTTCCTTTTCCTCAACTTGTCTCATGTTCAATTTGGACTACACTTGATACGCCCGTGTAATTATTTAGGTGTGCCTCACATTTGATATATCTACAGTTAACATTTCCCGTTCCGACATGGATACCTCTAACTAATATAATAATTATACCTATTCTAAATGCTCATTGTAAACCTTTCTGAAAATTTATTTTGATAAATATTCAATCATATCATTATTTGTACATAATCTTAAAAATTCTAGGCCATCATTATTAATTATTGTTAATTGCCAATAAGTTAGCCGCAGGTGAGTTACTGAGTCCCAGTTAATTTCAGTCGATTCTTAATTAACTTTATTAGCAAGTTATATTTAAAATTCCCTCTAAAGTTCCCAAGTAAATCCATTTCGTATTCGGGATGGGATACAGTCATACGCCCACAGGAATGACATGGAGAATAATAAATTATGGTTAATTAACATTTATCTATCATTGTGATGCGCAATTATTTGATTGTTTAGATTTTATGACCCAGTGATAATTTGACACTGCCAGTCTGCCAATCACAAAGATCGGGATGGAAAAAAATAAAGTAGATGTTTTACTATTTTTCGTTCGCGTCAATGCATACATTGCATGAATGAATCATTGAACGAAAAGACGTATTTAGCTGAGGATCTTATTGTTAGCTCAGGTCAAACAAACCTATTAAAGTTGCGTAAAAGATTTGGATTGACGGTTCAAGTGGAGTGGAAAGAAATATGTAGTCGTTTCCGGATCAGCATACATTTGAGACTTTTAACGGCTACACACGTGTAAAACAACTCGGTTTACTACCAATTCAGCTCGTCAAAATTTCTATTCTCTGACAAAATTGTCCAGGTTGTAATTAAGTATAATAATAATTAATTTTTTCTATTCCTAAATTCAGAAGAACATTGTTTCATTCAAGCAAGTTGTAAGCTTCCCTCCAGAATTAGAATTAAAGAAATAAATATATCCCATTTGAATGTTTACACCTTTGTTCTATCTGATTAGGTATTTCATCCATCTGCCTTTGCTCAAAATTGGTACTGTATGCTTCACCAGTTACGACTTGCTAATTAGTTTTAAACTGATTGTGCGCTGCAATGAGCAGTTCGCAGTAAACCACGTTTCAAACCCGTTCTGTTCAAGCAGTTAAATATCTGCAGCATACAAATTCATATGCAAAACGAGTGTGTTGTTACAAATGGGCGGTTGTGATTATAATTATAATTAGGAGTTCAAAGACGGCTTGTGGAAAGAAGAGCTCATTGTTGTACTTTGACTACACGTACGAATAAACATTTTGATTTAGAACCTCAGTGCAGATGTAAGCACGCACACCTGCAAAAGGTTGACTCATGGCAAACTGTCGGAAGTTGAAAGTTTATTGTTGAAAGTGTTATTGCCTATTTGTTAGTATGGTTCATTCACTTCATTCATAATTTGAAGTTGGCGTTTGAATTAGTTCGTAGTTTAGTTTTAGTTAATCTGTGATTTTCAATTGAAGTTTGAAAATGTCGACAATGGGGAAAAGTGGAGCCCTGGCATACAGAGGATCCACCATTGATCCAATTTTGGAAAGTGTGATAGATCAACTTGGTAGGTATTTTCTTTTTTATGCAATTTCTTGAAGCAATCATGACATGAGGGGAAACTATGTTAAAAATTAAAATGAATTATTTATAGGTACGTTTGGCAAATATCAAGCCAGACAGCATGTGCTTCATATGCTTGCCGCAGTTTTGGCTGGTCTCCATATGCTCTCTCTGACATTTGTTGCTCCTACACCTCGACATAGGTAATATGATATGACTATAATTTGAAAGTCAATTTACTTTAAGCAAATGAAATACAATATTTAATTCATTAAAGCTTGTATGAGGTGACGTCACTACAATAAGTACATAATTGTTTTTCCGATGAAAGGTGTCTAATAGAAGAATTTGACCTAAATAATTCGACGTCTCAACAACGTGAACATGGACTGTTCAATGCCTCCGTTCTTGAGCATTTCATTCCCCTGCAGGAGGATGGGAGAATTGACTCATGTCATAAATATCAAGACGCTTTTAATGACAGTATCATATCATCTTGTGGCGGGCAGTATGTTTATGACACGACGAATTACCCACAATCCAGGGTTTATGAGGTTAGACATTTGAATGTTTCATAAATATAGAAAAATATAAAATCATGAAATTATTAAGAGCTAAATTATGATTTGTCAATGATGTTTTCAGTGGAACATGGTTTGCGAGAACAAATGGCAAAGGGCTTTCATACAGTCTGTTTATGTGTAAGCTGAATTAATATAATAATCCTTAATTGTAATTATTCTACAATTTAATCTGCTATTATTTTGAAAGAATGCGAATGTTTTTTAAATGGAAATGTCGCAGATTCGGAGTATTCAATGGAGCCCTAATCTGTGGGGCATTGTCAGACAAATTCGGAAGGAAGCCAGTATTATGCCTCGCTGCAGTTTTCCAATTTGTATTCGCCTTGTCCGGAGCCTTTGTTACAAATTATCCCTTCTACTGTGTCGTCCTTTTTCTGTATGGATTCTTTGGGAGTGGTGGAGCATTTGTGACAGTATGTTTTCATCAAAATAATTAGCTATATTTAAAATCTCAGTGTATTTTGTCATAAAAAATATTTGTTATTTATTTGCAGAGCTTTGTGCTGAGTAAGTGTAATTGATCGTAGAAAGTGGTAAAAAAATTATTATAAGTTTAATGGATATAAAAATAATTATATCGTTTTATTTAATGTGATATGCGTAATTGTTTTTTTTTAGCAATGGAACTTATAAACAAGAAGAATCGAACTATTGGCGGAGCAGCGTTCTCGGCCTGTTTTGCAACAGGAGTCTGTTTGAATGCCCTGTGGGGTTATCTAATTCGAGATGTACAGTTGCTGCAAATTGTAATCTCTCTTCACGCCCTCCTATTGTTTGCGCACTGTTGGTAAGAACGAAATGAACAATGTTTATTTGGATGGGTGGCAGAGGTACTAATTGGAGTCATTAGTGACTTCAACCTTTCCGTCCCACACATGCAAGATATACTACATGTTTCAGAAAGGGCTTCTTGAATATGACTGCTCAAGATGATTACGCACGTGGTCCTTTATTGACTATTTGTATCCATATTAGCCTTGTTGATGAATCCATTCGATGGCTGTATGGTCAAGGCCGTTGGGAAGAGGCCCTCCGGATTGTGAGGAAAGCGTGCAAAGTGAATGGCACCAAACTGTCCAGCGTTTTTGACATTGAGGTGGAGGACACAGCCACGGCGCCTTTGAAGCGTCCCAAGCAAAGACCCTCCTCCCATGGATTCAGTGATCTATTCAAGACGCCAGTTCTACGATTCCGAGCACTAGCCGCTGCATTCCTGTGGTTTTCCGTTGCGATTTGTTTTTATGGATTGGCATTCAATACTGGAGCACTTCCAGGAGATCCCTACCTGGTATTTTTCCTAGTTGCTGTGGCAGACCTACCTGGGCACCTGCTTGTTGCTCTGATCGTGGATAAAACTGGTCGAAGGCCACTTAACGCTGCGTTGCTGTTTATCGGTGGTGTGGCTTGCGTAGTTACGACCTTTCTACCCAGGGGTAAATAGTAAAAAAGTAGAAATACGTATTTACAATACTTGAGGAATGATCAGTGAGTCAGAAAATATTATAAACATGCTCCATAATTAAATTTTTCAGGACTTGTTGTAACCACAATCGCCATGATTGCTAAAATTGCTATGGCCGGATGCTTCGCCGTCATGTACAATTACACCGCGGAGTTGTTCCCGACAGTCGTGAGAAACTCTGCCGTGGGTCTGTGCTCGATGTCTGCCAGGATGGGTGGCATGCTCACTCCTCAAATTACTTTACTTGTAAGTTAGACATCCAAATTATATCCCCGTGTCCTTTATTCTCACGATTTTCCCCAGAGATAATATAATTAGCACATACAGTCATGTATGTATGTATTCCTCTTTATTTCGTGAGATGTATCGACATTTATGTAGTTTTCTGCATTAAAATGTGTTTCAGGATTCCCTGGATAAAAGAATTCCAACTTTGGTGTTTGGAGGATTCGCCGTGGTTGCTTCCCTTTTGACACTCGTCCTTCCAGAAACGCTTCGCAAGGATCTGCCTCAAACTTTAGAAGATGGAGAGTACTTTGGACGGGGGGACACGGCATTCCGAAACTGCTGCAGACGAAAATCCACGGGTCCCTCTTTGTGCTATGAGCAACCCGAAGAAATTGATAACCCAAAGGAAACCTTGATGCTTCAATCCAATTTTTTTAAGCGACAAACCGTCCCTAAACAGGGTTATGTTATACACTGTTCGTCTCAAATGTAAAAAATAAATAAATGTTCAAATGTGAAATTTTAACTGAAACAAGTGCCCATATTTAAATTATTGCATTTCAATAATAGCATAGCTGAATGATTAAATTAGGCATAAACATAGGCAATCTAATTTTATTTATTATATTCTCTGAATTCTTAGACAGA
>JAQIXQ010000424.1:0-30427 GCA_034700485.1 Pseudosinella alba
ATATGCACTTACATACAAGCTAATTCAGGATGATAACTGACAACCATTTTAGCAGTTTTGCTCTAATTTTAAACCACCAATTATCTCAATATTAAGCTTATGTTGAGAGAATCCATCAAGTTCAAAACTTTTCCAAATCGAGTTGCAACACGAGCTAATTATTACTAACGATAAGCACCATTAATTTATTACTTTTAGCATCAGTAATGCATATAAATAAATATTATGCTAACAGAGATTCTAAATACGGGTGATTAATCATCATACGAATTTGTCACATTGTTTGTAAATGTCAACTTTTAGTGTAGAGTAAAAGGTATATTTGACCTCTAACAGAATGTAGTAAAAAGTTTTGTTCTTTCTGTCAACAACTGAGAAATAGTGATTGGCGAGCGTAGCGAGCCCGACTTTTTTTAGAAATCTACTTATTAATAAATCTGAAATCAAGTGAAATATGCACATAAAATAATTTTCAAATATTTGCAAGAGTGAATTTTCCAGCTTGTAAATTCCAAGAAGCCAAATGTTCACCCCACTTCGGTTACTTTTCATATGATTCTGCAACACGCTAACTGCTAATTTTATTCTGATTGTCGAGCACATTCTGTCTGCTTGTTGGACATAATATAATTTATTTCAGCTGAAATTAATGCAGACGTTATATCCAAAGTTAGTGTACTATTAGCAAATAGCAGAATTTCGGTTTTATGCCACAAAAGATTTTCGCTAACGTGAAAAAATCTTCATCGTAAAATATATGTTGACTTTTCCAAATTATTACATGTTCTATTCTTCCAGTTGAAGTTTAACAGTTTAAGTTTATATTCTATATGAATGCTGATTTTTTAAAAATATTTGCAAAGAATATTTTTACGTTTCCCAAAAAGACTCGCTTCGCTCGGCTTTTTGG
The DNA here is from genome assembly GCA_034700485.1 of Pseudosinella alba. Classification (NCBI taxonomy): domain Eukaryota; kingdom Metazoa; phylum Arthropoda; class Collembola; order Entomobryomorpha; family Entomobryidae; genus Pseudosinella; species Pseudosinella alba. Next base: position 911 of record JAQIXQ010000424.1, read on the forward strand.
CACCCCCTAGCTCTTGGCACCCGGTGCGGCCCGCACCTTGCGCACCCCCTCAGGAACGCTACTGCTGCCGAAGTGCCGAATGTGGATTGAAATGTTCTTCTTCTTTCGAGGAATGTATATGGAATGGATATTGATGCCAAATGAGATGAGAGATGCGTGTGGATGGAATTTTTAACCAAACCAAACCAAACCACAATATAAAGCCCCCTTTAAAATATTGAATTTCAATATAATACGGTGGTTATTACCTAATGTTCACGTTTTCTGTTGTGGAACGTCTTCTGGGAAGTAAAATGAACACATTGTGAAATATCCTTATCAAATCAGGAATTAATCTGGCTGGTAGCAAAGTAGCAAGCTGCAATTCAAGTTTTGCAGGCATGTGAAGAGCTGAAGTTGAGGCAACAACCGAATATTCCATTCCAATCCAAGAGGAGGAAGGATTGAGGAAGCACTTATGAATGATATGATAATGATAAAAGTAATAGTAATATAGCCATCTCACATATCTCTTTGGGAAAAATCCTGTGTTATTATGCTGAATGTGATTTATTAAGTGGTTTCTTTCAAAAATCTAATCCGAGTTCAGTGAATTATTGAAGAAAGAAGTTTTAAACCCTTCTTCATATATCGCAAACTGAATTGGAGAATTTTGGATGAAGATTCAGGCAGAATAGATGATAGAATATGGCATGGAGAACTTTTTGCCATTTTCACTCATGTCTGGCCCTAGTCTGCTACATGCTGACTAGACATTATTCAGCAAAATATCAACACGATTAGCAAAAAAACATAGGTATTCATATTCCTGCACTTTCAATTCTCCAAAAGATCAAGAAAAAAATCATGACAAGAATTCTCCTCCTCTCCTTCCTTTACTTTGTAATATTCCTTTTGAAAATGAAATCTGCATGAATATTAACATTTACATTCGACATTCCAAAAAAAGAAAGCAAGCATCTTCAACTAGAATTCTTGAAAAAATGACAACTGCGGGGAGTCAAGAAAAATATTTTTCTCTGGCTTCTTATTTCTTATTTGATTCGAAAATTGCTACTTTGCACTTGATTTTGATGTGGATTTTGGATGCAGTGAAATGTCTCCTCCTCCTCCAAATTACCTACGCATATTTCTGAGGATTTTTTATATGGTTTCAATCAGCAGGGATGTCTCTTTACTTTTCAAGAAACGATTTTTAATACATTCTTCAGCCTTTTGCCTCCTGCTTAGAATCTCCTCCTTCGAGGTTCTCCGTCGTTGCAAATCTCAATCAACTCATTCCACTTGAAATCTTCACAGACATAGTAACATAAGCAAAGGAATAAACCAATAAGGCACAAAAGCCAATAAAAAATCCCCTTTTCTTGAACTATGTAAACTTGAAAATGACTCTCCAAATTCCAAGATGAGGACTACCAGATTCCCTCCTACAATGATGAAATGATTATATGTTCCTTTCATACAGTTTTACACTTTTGGCTCTCCAATCATCATAAAGTAAATACCAGAAATATCATGCACACTTGTCAAAAGTCATTTTTCTATTTCATCTCATCTCTGGCCTGGGTGAAAAAAAAATTGTGAAACTTTTGTATAAATACTTTTTTGCAGGGAATTTTTCCTGCATGCACCATGCCATAATAGCGTAATAATATAATAATATAAGCATGTCATGTCATGCCATTTGTAATAATATAATAATCTTTAAAGCGCCAGCCAGCTCCTCATCATTGTTGTTTTTTTACTAGACTTAACAAGTTTAGAAAAAAACATTCTAGGAAACTGATAGAAATTGAATTGGATTGATGATGAGGATTATTATGAAAAAGAGCTCTATTGCAAGATGTTGAATGGCTTGTGCAATAATTGGTCCTCCTAAGTAATAGCCGTGTTGTTAGCGAAAAGAAAAGAGCAGCAGAGTTCACTTTTTTAACTGTCGTCAGCAAAAAAAAACTATTTTTTGCCTATAAGAGCTTACTCAATTTTTTCGCTGCAGTGGCTCCACTTTTTTACAGAAAAAGTACAGATATTAAATTAAGTATTTTCTTGGAGAAAATATCACAAGAAAACCTTTTTTAGTTTTGGATGGAACAGCATCGCCATCATCAAATCATCATCCCTCCATAAAAACATCTCAAATCAGAGTTATCTCCTGTTTGAAGGACAAGCAGCATGGCATGGGAATAAAAGTTTTTTTTGGGGGATGTAATCATTAAAAATTCAGCATGAATAGAGAACAACTTATTCCCATCTTTTTCTATAATAAAATATATACACGCGAAAAATTTCACGAGCAAGAGCAAAAAAAATAGTTGTTCAAGTCAAGTGTAAAGGGTGGTCGCCGTGGTCGTGGTCGTTGTCGGTACATCTATATATGAAACAATCCAAGAGGTACCTACATACCTGTTGTATAGCATGGGGTAGTGTCAGCCTTTTAAAATATCTTTCTAAAAATGACTAATGTAATTTTGCAGTTTTAGCTTTTATTTCTTTTCTGCATTAGGTTTAATGGCATTATGTACATCATACACCTGTGGAGTATATTTTAGTATTATAGCTTTTGTTATTCATGTAGGGAAATAGGTAGAGACGAATTATCATGATCTTCATTTATCATCATCAGTGGGATCGCATCGCATCATCCCTGCTCACTCTTTATCCGTCCATTATAGACTCCCACAAGAATCAAAAAGCAATACATAAATAATAAAAATCCCAATAATGGCTTGACAGACAAGAGGAGTTTGGTGAAAAATAACTGGCGAATTGCGAATTTGGGCGAAGTATGCAAAGGTTTAGATATATTTATATACCAACCAGATAGAGTACCGAAGACTATATATGACATGACGATATTTTTTTGCATCTTCGCCCTTTTTTCTGTTCCTCAAACATAGGTATATCCATGTAATAAACTCCAACCTCCAAAATATTTATGATTTTTATGATTTTGAAAATTTTGCAGGATTTAGCATTCAACGAGCCCTATACACACCTTAATCCAACTCTCTCTAATTTTTGAGGAGGTAATAATAACAATAATAATAATCATATTCGCCATTCCCCATTGCATTTGCCATCATGATCATCGTCATCCTCATCTCATATTTGCTTATTAATCCTCCTCCTCCTCCTCATTGTTGTATTATAGCCTATATCTATTTACCTGAGTAACTGACTGAAGATTTGCCATTAACAATCATTATTAGGGAATGGAATGAGCGAGGGAGCAATAATATAATATGCTTTATATCCCATTTTTACCATTTTTAGGCAGTTTCATATTCTTCCAAGAATGATTTTTTTGGCGAACAAAGGAGTGAAAAACAGCACGATTTTCACACAATAATTTGACGACAATGATGATGGTGATCGCCTATTCCTAATTGTGCTGATCAGTGATCATGCATCCTCCATCATAAATTTGTCATAGTCAGTTTAGAAAAGTGTCGCATCGCATCACATCGCAGGATTTTATAGGTTCTCAATGAGCATTTGGGAAGGGATATTTTGCATGGGTACATTTTTAAAGAAAAATGCTCGGGGGATGAATGTTTCTTATTGTTACTAATGCATACTCTCTTTACCATAATATTACATTGTTGAAAAATTAGCAAATGCAGATAAGATACTTACGTTTTAGGCAATCTCTTTGGCCATCCGATCCATCCCATAAAAAATGGAATCCAATCCAGTTCATAAAATTAGGTATAAAGAATTCACTACAAAGCCAAAACTGAATCTGAATGAGACCATATATCCTGTCCTGTCCCTTTCAAGAATGGGTAATGTCGCTTATTCTCGATTCAAGCCAATATCTCTCACCAAAACCAACCTATATTCTATTCTCTCTTCTTTCGTTAACCAAAAATACCACAATTACAAATTACAGACTCACTCCACTCCCATTTGCAAATCACTGTCGTTTTGCCCTCCAACTATAATCGAGCTTATAAAGTTGAAGTATATGCCAATTTGTTATTTAGAATTAGAACAGGACCAGCAGAGTAATTTAAGCCACTTCTCTTCTTTGTTTGAAAAAATACTCATCATCATTTTCATATAATTATAATAACACACACAAATTGATCCTTTCTTCTACTTGGCTTGGTTATGTTGTGTCCTTTCAGTTTTCTTAATCTTTTAGCAAACCACCACCACCACGATACAAGATACAATCACCAACCACCGCCGCCACGACCACTGTCATGAAGAAAAAAGCAAATTATTTCGTTTTTTTAGAAGCAAAAAATATGACTATGACTATCTGCGACTGCTTTTAACTTTACATTTTATTGTTGTTTCACTCCCAATCCCAATAGCTTCACTGACATTGTTGAATTGCAGCCAACAACAATGCCAAACCTTTTTAGTGTACTTCTAGGCAGTATTTTATCTCGCGATTCCAAACTTTTTCTCAAAACTTCATCTCATCCCAATCCTCATAGTCATATGCAATTTGAGGAATGGGTAAAGTAGCTTCTTATAAAAATCCTTGCAGATGTGATATATGATTAGGAACAATGTACAACAATCAACAATGATATTGCATAGACTTGTATATGCCTATATCCAAAAATTCAACAGAATGATAATTTTTTCCCCTGTCTCTGGTGAACAGCTCACGATTCACATGTAAAATATTGGCATTTTTTCAGGGATTCCGCACACATCCACTCATGAAAAGTACAAATTGTGGTGATTCTGTGATGATCTCTGAAGGAAAAATGGTGAGCATTGATGAACCTGATGATGATATGCTGACGCTACCACTATATGACATTGATGATTTAAATGACATCAACATCGACATCCACTCCACAGCATAAAAAGTTTTTTTTGCAAAGTAACAAACAATCAGTTATTCAATTTCAGTAACATTAACTTTTCCAACAATTCACTCCATCTAAATAATCCAAGTGATGCGAATTCTAGAGGATGAAATCTCTGTTAAATCTCTCAGGTTGACGACTACACAGCGACTGACTTGACTCGCTGGCTGGTGTAAAGGAGGACTCACTCTTCTTCGGTTCTCATTCTGTTCTCATCATTATCATCATCATAGCCAAAGCCAGGTTGCTTTGCTAATAAATGTATTATGCACAGCACATGTCTTTTCGCTAAAACTTCTTTCGAGTCTCAACCAGCCAAAGAGACTTCTCCGACGATAAGAAGGAAGAACGCCTCCCGAACCAACAAAGATGAACAAATATTCTCAGCAAAAAAAAAACCCTTTGAGAGGATGAGCATGATATGATCATGTTGATTATTACGGCAGGTAATAAGCTATGTGCATATTACTAAAGATTATGCTTTATTGCGAATGGAAGACAACAAAATTTATCGGTCTTGTCTCCTATTTCTCAAATGTGAGACTGCTGCATGGTCGTGTCTTGGGCTCTCCTTCCACTTTTAAAAGTGATGGGATGAGAATGAGATGATGTTGATCATATTATATTATACTTTACTTGCTTACGTATTATCTTTCCATTTCATATCATATCACATCACATCACGCTGATTATTAATATTAGATGGTACCTGTTCTATTATGCAGTGTACTCGAGCCTCAAATGTAAAACAGTTATAGTTAGGTAAGTAAAAGGAGCTCTGGTTGGTTATGTTGACTTGGCTTGGCTCACTTGAGATGAGGTAGTAGCAAAATGTGAATGGCTTGACTGTGGCATGGAATAGATCCTTGTCTATTTTTTATCCATTGTTGGTCGTAAGTTTGTTCTCTTGAAAAAATATTATTTTATCCCTGACGAAGAAGACTGATGCACAATCGCATAATGTTTGTTTGAATTGATATTGGATTGTTGGAGACACGGCGATGGTGGTACTTGAACTAAGGATAATATGCCAATAGCACCCCCGTAATAATAATAATACAGCAGCTGCAAAGTACTTTTAATTTATCGCGTCACTTTTTTTAGCGTGATGTCGATGTGATAATAAAATTGCTTCTGCAGATTTGGATTGGATTTTCCTTTTTATAATATTGCATGTTTCAGTTTTCATGTCCTTCCACTCTCCCCACTCCACAACAGCAGCTCCACTCCTAAAATATCTTATAAATGTGAGTGGAATGGGATATGATTCATGACAGAGGAGGAGGAGGAGAGCCCTATTTTTTGCCGATTTTAGGCTTCTCCTTATAATAAATAATAATAATGAGTAAAGTACACACGAACCAAGTGGCTAACAAAGTGACACAACAAAAAATTCGTTTCGTGGGAAGGAGACGGAATTAGGGTGCTCCTTGTCCTTAACAACTTTCATACTTAGGTATAAATATAACAAAACTTTACTGAACTGAAGTATAACTTGGTTGGGAGGCTTGATTGGGACTTTAAATATTATGCACGCTTGTGCCAAGCCAAGCCTCGGCTGCAAAAACAACAGAAAAAAAAGATGGTGAGCTGATCAGGCCAGGAATAGAGTTTTGGTTTTTGAAGTTGGAGGGGCTTCATAACTTACATGTAAGTCCTTCCCTTGGCCTGTTCGAAAGGAAACTGTCGGGACTGACTGACAAAAAAAGAATCAGAAAAAATAGTAACACTTGAGCAGGGCAGGACACACACGCACAAGACCAGCAGCATGAACAACAGAACAACCCACCTTTTCCCTTCCTTCCAGCTCTAAATTTATAAATGCGTTCATTGTTCAGTCATATAACTCTAACATACTCTATATATGATCATGGCATGGCATAAATATTACAGGATGTTTTTTAAAAGTAGATTTTTTATGGTATGATGACGAAGGGATGAAATGATGGGGATGATATGAGATGAGTATAATGCAACGAGATAAAAATTAAGCCCTAGCATAGATACATAAAAGTATACTGGGAAGGGGATGAAAATGAGGATAATGATAATGATATCCCATGCCAGTCGACACACTGGCTACATATGCAGCGAGCAAAATTGACAGAGAGAAAGGGAACAATCCCTTATTCTTCCTTTCCTCCCTTTATTCCGTATTTTTTTGCGTACTTTTAAGCCCCAATTCTCATGTGCATGTACTTTCTTGAATTGAATTTGCAATATTTTAAGGGGTTTAGTTTTAGGCTTTTGTGGCATATGATATATGATATGGTGGAGGAGAAAGACTATTTACAAGGCAATGCCAAGAGGAAATAATAGTTAAATATTAATGTTAGTTAAATGTTGGACGTACCTTACCTTATCTGAAAAAGTTGGCAGATGAGTAATGATGACATTGCATACAACCAAACCACGAAAAGGAACACCAACCAACAACACCACCACCACACATAAACTCTGTCATGTCATTTCATGTCAGTGAGAGTAAAGTAGAAAATAACAACCTTCCGATAACTATTTAACTATTTAAGCTTTCTTTTCTTCCTGAACTTGAGCTTGGAGTTGAGGTTGAGGAGGATGAGAAAAAAAACAATTCATTCAAAAGTCCCTTTAGTTTTAAGGATCATCAAATCGTCCTCATAGTTCATATCAGATTCTTCACCATCATATTCATGATTCCAAATAGGTAGGTAAAAGTTCTCTAGTTATTTATGTGGTAAGTTTTTTTCTCTCGTCAAAACTCCTAAATCCTCCTAAAACTCTCTATATAAGTATATGGGACTATCATAAACTTCATAAAATCATCAATCTGCGTTTGGTTGAACCAGAAAATAACCAAAAACACATCCAAGCAGAAATCTAGCCACATTCGACACTCATTTCATATTATGGATTTTAAGGGGAAACGCATGTTCACGTTTACATGCTAGATTCATGATGAATCATGAAACTATGAAAGTGCATGGTTTTTTTCTCTCTATCACAGGTTTATATTATTGTTGTTATCAATAATACATAATGGAAGGAAATAGTACCCAAGCTCATTAAGCTTACGCTTCGGCAGCACAGGTAGATACATGGCTTGGGTCGGGTTTGATATATTTACTTTTGGTTGTTGGGTTTGGCTTGGGCTTTATTGGTAAGCCAGGGGAAAAGTGGCAAATAGCAACCAGAACTCGGCAACAAGGAAAAGGCAATCACAATCACAAAAAAATAAATTTGTTAGGGGATGAATATGGATATGGACATAGAGAAATATATTTTTTTCTTCTGTAACTTGAGTTGAGGACTCATTTCACCATTCCCTAAACATGGCTATGGCTCACACACATGCATACATAAGTAATGGCAATAGAACACACGCATCAATATTATTATTGCTTATTACGAGGACATTTTTTTTCACTTTGCCTTGCACTTCTCTAAAACGAGCTTCTTTCTTAATATGGCCATGACTAATATATGAACAAAATACGAAACTAGCGAGATGATGTTTAGTAAAATAGTAAATAACGAGAGGAAGCTAAAGCTAAGGTAAGCCCAGACATAAAGACTTGGGGCTGATCTGACATGGCATGGGCATAGTCTTGATCGTGATGGTGGCGATTGGTCACAAAAAACATTTTCTAGCAACATGGTGTGAAGTGAACAAGTCCATAATATTGTAAATGGTAATACCATTTCATTTCAAAACTGCAGGATTTTGTGACTGAAATGAATAAGGATACATGAATTGAATATCGGGGTCCATGCACTTATATGTTAAGTACGCACCTTTTTTCTAGTAAAAGACCAGCCAGAGCCAGCAGCTTGAAAATTATGCCCATGTCTGAATTGTGAATAGGAAGGAGAAAAAATATGAATGAATAAGGTAATGTCTTGGGTAAAGTAGAGGTACATAACACGGCTTCAGACCAGCAGGAGGATTACCAGGAATGAGTTGTAAGTTAAGTTCCTTCCCTATAAAAGGAAATGCTTTAACTGGTAAGTTGAACATACGCTGAAGCGGTCGAGGAGTCCCCCCAGCCATTTTAAAAGTGGATATTATTACGGATATTCTACGGACGGAAACTCACAATCAGGAACAGGCTCATTGCTCATCTCATTAGTTTTTGAGTTTGGGTTAGTAATTTACATCATGAAGGGAAAACACTGAGGGGTGATGATAATGTTGGAGTGGACCTGGCTCTGGCTATATCTATTGAGCATTTTATGTATAGGAATTGTTACATGGTAGATTGGTAATTTAAAAAAGACCATGTTTGGTTGATAACTCCGGCCAGCCTCTGCCGATGGGGATGGATGATCCTATTCCGAATCACCATTTTTTTACATAAGCATAAACACGTCCATAAATATGAGAATGCATCACCTCATCATATATTATATTATCGTATTGCATATCGTCCTATCTTAGGATGTGTTAATGTGTGTCGGATATTGGAATTGGAAGATGATTTTCAGATAAAGATCAGTTTAGGTGGAGGAGAGAAGAAATTGAGTTACATATTGATAATACGCAATGGGTAATGCAATGTTCGCGTTTCAAGGAAAATTTTTAGAATGGGGATATGGCGATATGGAAAGAGTTTTAGTTTTGGCTTGACAAAGAAAATAATTTTTTAGACCTGATTCTGACTGATTTAGCTATGTATGTTGAATGCTTGTTAGTCAACATACCTTTCTTATACGAAGGTTTTTACCTATCTACCTGTAACAGCATCATTCACAATAATTATCTAAGAAAAGGTAGAACACAAAAAAATGAGGTATTACTCATCCTCGTCATCATATCCTCCAACTCCAATTTATTTTCTTACCCTTGTTCTTGTACCTGATGTTCCATTTACAAAATAAGCTTCGATTTTGTGCATTGTTCATGAACACGATGAAGATGATTTATAATACTTTTAGCACTTTACACAGGTATAAATGGCATGCTATAATATAAGTTGGTAGTTGGTAATATAATGGTACTTTTTAGTAGGCTCTTGTAAAAAAAAGTGGAAGAACGCTTTTAAAATGCGCTAGACTTTTAGATTGGAGTGGAGTGCCGAATGGGGCTTAAAACTTGCCGATGTGTGTCATGTCATCCTTAGTTGGGCCTGCGCTGCTCCCCTTTTCCCTGATTTTATGCGAGGATATGAATGGGTTCGCTTGAAAGGAGATGTTTCCTTTGTTGGGTTTGGAGTTTGGATATAGCTTATACATGACAAAAAAAAGTAGGGGATATCCCTAATCCCTATATTGCCCCCCACTTCAGCACAATTTTATTATGTTGTTGATGATGATCCTGACTGAGGAGTAATAAGGCATGTTTTTTTAAAAACAAAAATGGGGATGAGAAGTGATGATTCTGATTATGGACAATGCTTATTCTAAATGGGGTACAATTATCGGCATCTATCAGTAAAGTAGATACTCTTGCGAGCAAAAGGCAACTAATTAAAATATATACCTATTGTTAATTAGTGACTGCATGGTCATCTCTTTTTAAAAAAAATCATCGCAACCGGCGCAGGTGTGCCGAACGCTACTTCCGTCCCCGGTCCGCCGACTGGCCCGAGTGAGGCTGCGGCCGGCTCTATGGTCGAATTAGCAAATCGCATAATATTCACTGGTGCACATTTGGTAGCATTTCTAATTCTATTTGGCATTTTACCTTCGTTTCTTAATTGGCAACAATATTAAAATAGGAATGCGCATATGAGCAATACAAAACAATTCATCATCTTCCATGATTACGCAGTTGGTCATTGGTCATTCCTATCCTATTCCATAACATGCCAAAACTAAAATAGCAAATCTTATTCCTCGCATTATAATTTTTAATGATCTAAAAATTGACAATATCGCCTTGAAAAGAAATGACCTAAATATTAAGATGAGCAAACTGTCCTTAGTGAAGGTATTTGTCATTAAAACTTAAAATTTAAAAAGATGACGAGTCAATAAAAGTCAATCGCCTTATTTATGATTTTTCAAGCGTTTCATATTCAGCGACTGTCCAAGACCAATCAATCCATCTTGTTTGTGCCGTAATCATTTCGAAAGAATTAAATAGCATTAGCATTACAGTCAACAAGCTAAAACAATTGGGTTCCTCCATTATGGAGGCTCCATACTCATCGTCAGTTACTTAAATAATAACAAGTGAAAAAATATATCTTCTTTAATTCAGCTCATCATCAGTTTTAGAATAAAATTAACTAATTGCACAAATATGTAAAGAAACATGATGAATAATCGAATCGAAATTTTTGCATGACAGAAGGACGCCAAATGAAGGGAATGAAAAGCGTAGCGTCCACCAACCGGAGAGACAGAGTGAACAAAGACCAACCAGTATGGACTGGGGTATGATGAGGCAAGGCGGGAATGCTCTTATTTTAAATCATAAATATTTACCTACACTTTCGACATTCAGTTTCAAAACACTTTCAAGTGAATTCATCTCAAAATAGTGATTTTAATTTAATGTGTTTTTAACTGATTAGTTTAATAGACTGCAATTGTGATTAAGTGATTAATTAATTTGGCTTGGGAAGGATTGTCCTTCAAAAAGGCTTCAGTTTCATTCTAATTTTTTAAGGACAACTTTAGTTGTGTGAGCTCTTCGGATTGATGATTGACTTCAACTAGTTAAAGTTAAATGTATTAGTTTAGTAATTAAAATTGAGAGTTTGAATAAAGTTAGTTAGGACCTTCCCTGAAGATAAGATGTCAGACGAGCCTCCAGCTCCCGGTCCTTCCTGTACCTTCTCCTTCCGGAAGCCGAATAGAAAGGGCGGACAACAGAATGCGAGGAAACGGGTGGAGAAACCTGCCAGCGATTCATGTAAGACTTTTCTCATAGAAAAAAAGTTTAAGTATTTTTAAACTCTATTTTGTTTAATTTTGTTCTATTTAATGTTAGTTAATGTGAATATTCTCATCTAATCCATTACAGCTTCTTCCAGTAGCAGTGATGACGAGACCAAAATTGTCCGTGTGGAGAAGAGGGCACGTCGATCCAATCCCATGGTACAATCGGTAAGATAATTTAATTTTAATTAGACTAAATGATTACAAATTAATTGTCCGATGAGGTTATCTTGATTGTCATTTAAGCATTATCTTTTGTGATATTTTTTTTATAGACGGGTGCCGGAAGAAGGGCCATTAAAAATCAACTCAAATCCAAGGACAGCTCCTCGGAGGATGAGGACGAGGGGGGAGATCGAGAGGGGAAGAGTCGGATTGGAGTCTACTACGAATCATCCAATACTGGGGACCGCACAGGCCCCAACGACATGGGGGCAACTTCCATCGTAGAAACGGAAACCGAGAAGGATAGGGATGCCCAAGCCATATTCGAGAAGTCCTTACAGATCAATAAAGAGTTGAAGGGGAAGGCGGATGATGGAATTTATCGGGGCTTGAACAATTATGCGCAGTATATCGAGAAGAAGGACACTGTTCAGGGGAACGCAGCAAAGAACCAGAAAGGGCCGATGAGGGCACCTGACAATATCCGTGTTACGGTACGATGGGATTACCAGCCGGATATTTGCAAGGATTATAAAGAGACGGGATTTTGTGGTTTTGGAGGTGAGTGTTTTATTAAAAAATTGGTGCATCAAATGACATGGAGTTTAACAAATGAATATAAAAAATATAATATAACAAACCAAGTAATCAATCAAATACTCTTTTTTTCTAATTTACAGATAGCTGTAAATTCTTACACGACCGGAGCGATTATAAATTCGGTAAGATTCCATGAATAATAATCATTTATCAGTTTATAGGTAAATTAGGATGAGCTATGTAGTATGTTTAATCATATGCTTAATTTTCAACTGTATACGTGTGGCTCTTTTGTCCTAATAGGATGGCAAATTGAACGGGAAATGGCTGAGGGAAGGTATGGTCGAGAAGATGACGATGCAGAAAAATACGAGATTTCAGATGATGAAGATAACTTACCCTTCAAATGCTTCATTTGTCGGGAATCATTTAAGGATCCTGTTATGACAAAGTTAGTACAAGGACATATTTTAATTGCAACCTTATATTGAATAAGTATGCCTTTTTAACAAAGATTTGTATTTATAACATTTTTTGCTGTAATATTTGCAGGTGTAAGCATTATTTTTGCGAAAAATGTGCCCTGCAACACTATAAAAAGTCGCAAAAGTGCTTTGTATGCAGCGCACAGACATTTGGAGTTTTCAACCCTGCAAAAGAAATAATAGCCAGGTTGAAGAAAGAAGAAGAAAGTGAACAGCAAGGAGCGGATGTTCCTGCTGCTGCTGGTGGCGACGAAGATTCAGATTAATAATTTAAGTTTTTTTTATAAATTCGGCTACATTATGTAGCCGAATTTAATATCAAGTAATGCTGTCAAAAATGTATATGCAAAATCATAGAGGTAGAATAGAATAGAGTTACCGAGATGCCCAAAAAGTGAAGACTTGAGCGAATTACCTGGAGATCCATGACGATCTCTACTTCAATAGGTTAAGCAGAGAAGTGCTTGCGAGGCGGTTATCTTTTGACGTAGCTTTATCCGGATTCTATCTAAAATGACTGCAATAATGCACATTTTGCTGTAGTTGAGGAGACCTAGGTAATTCGTCCGGGAAAAGTCAAGCTTCACCTTTTGAAGTCGATTTGAATGGGCATAAGAACTCTATTCTATTCTACCTCTATGTGCAAAATAGATGCTGATGTCGAAGGCAGCACATGGAAATAATTATGAAAAGTCGAAATATTAAAGAATTTGACAAATGACGACATTTTTTAAAACTGAGAAAAGATTACGTTTATTGTTACTTTTAGCATGACTTTTGTGCATGAATAGTTCATCTTACATTAAGTATATATGACTCAAACAAACTCGAAACATGGGTTGTTGCTTTACAATATTATAGGCGGTAGAACCAATACAAAGTTGAATACTTGATTTGACAACGTAGCATATTCTTTTTTATTTTGTCCATGCAGTACAAACAGATATAGTACACTACACAAAAATTTCCAACCTCTGCCAGGTTTATTACGTCAATTATTCATTTTCAAATTTTACAAGATTTCTTTTAGTTCAATGTTTTAAAATTACTTGCATACAAGCAGTGATTGTTATCATCTTCACGTGCCATAATTACTCCTAAACAATTTTATTAGTTTTGGTTAACTGACAAAACGTGTCGACTGAAAAGTAAAAAACCATCTTAATCACAATACAGTATAATAATGTCAAACACTAAAATGATTAGTTTTAAAAGTAGAACCATTTTGATAATTTCCTACATGAATGATACTTACATTACATTTAATGGTAATTGGTAAAATCTGAGCTAGTCAATTTTCTTCATACAAATAACTTCGTTCATCAACAGTTGTCTGTTATCCTCGATCCTATATATCTTAAATGCAATGAGATTTCCGTAAAGACAAAAAATTATTTTATAAAATCGTGATCATTTTGTTTTAGTAAATACCACTTATTACTTTTATAGTACACCTACACATTGCGAATTTGCGTAAAAAATATTAAATTATGACTTGATAACCTTAAATCTGTTAACAAAACCGTTTTTATTAAAATACAAAACTTGTTAATTTTGAATGAAAAAAAGAGCTTCTTCATATCGTATGAAATGATGTAACGTTTCATTTTCAATCGTATAAGTTATATTATTGTAAAAGAATTAGCGTTAGCAATCCTATTATTGTGGAAATACTGACTGCTTTTGATAGAAAAGAAAATTATTTGAGACATTAGCACTTCACTTGTGAATGACGACTGACAATGTGAATGAAAGGTAACATATCAAAACGTTCTCAATACTGCTTGCTCCCAAATCGTAGCAAATCCTGAATTTTTGGATCAACTTATATAAAAATCGATAAAGCTAATTAGTACATCGGAATATGGCAAGAACGAACCATTTAATCATGACGATTACAAAGCTCACATTATATACACCATCATACAATCCACCACGGTGGCACCGGCGCAGCATTGAAAAGTCTTAACTATGCTTGTATCTATTTACATTAAACGTTACGTACACATCCAACACTTAATTACAAAAATCCTAGCCATTGAAATGAACAATTAATAAATACGCAGCTTTTACTACATCACCCTTGAGTAGGACAACTATTAATTATTATGATGATAGCTTGTGTTAAATAATAAAAAATACAACTAAACACATTATCCGCACTATGTCCATTTATCATTTACAATTTTTTTTTGGTAAGGCTGTATTTATGAGCTGAAGATGGGGAGTCATCGTCATCGGTCATAATTTAAGCCATGACTATATTTTACACATGAAATTGTTTAAAATTCGTGAAATCGAAAGCCAATTTAGGCGTCTAGAATACATACACAGTTAAACTTATTTGATTACAAGTTAGGCTCCTTACATTATGTACATTATATTTACGTTTAATATTGCACGCGCTTGTTTCCTATACATACCTTCAAACGACAAGTATTGTTGGTGACATAAAATACTGATTAAATATTACTGAAGTTTAGTTTCGATATTTGCGACTATGACTTTACCACTTTAAACGAGTTTAATTTATAGTACCCTTAAATGTTTACATTAAGTACGTAACATTTTGTATTGTATATTATTAGTGGACTGTTGTCGTTTCCTTACCTCATTCGTCAAGATTGAAATTGAAACTTAAAGCTGGGATTGGGACTACATGTACTTACACTTCCTATTAGACAATCGACTATCATTCTTGGTCCACTACATTAAATACCGAAATTGCACTTTTCGGCTATTACATATTTTTTTAAGCTTTACTAACTTTGACAAAACAAGAGGCTCTATTAAAGGAATGATTTTAAAACTAAGAATTTGAGGGTTTTGCTCCCGGCTGTCCACTTTGGAAGAGGTCATCGGTGGTGTCGTGATTTACTTGCATTATTTCATCGTGTCGTAGTCCGTACAAATAATTTTGCTTGTTTTAAGAATGTTATAGGTTATGTGTGGTTTGTGTTAGGTTACAAAAACATTATCCCGTGTGTGGAGTTTCAGGAGCAAAAATCTGTACTTCCGTCTCTTGTCCATTGTCAACAACAGCAACGGCTTCTGGTGTCTCTTGCATTTGACTTTTCATAGCCCGTCGTTTCTCGGCTAGCAATTTTCTTCTAGCCTCGTCCCTAAAATGTTAATGAAATATTAATTAGATTTAGCAAATTTCGAGTCAATGATTGAGTATAGGTAAACAGATTCCGTGTCCTGGATTTTTACCTTGCTTTAGCTGCTGCACTATTTACTTTCGGTGTGGCTCCTACACTCGGTCTTGCAGGTCTAGTAGTGCTTGCGGGGGCTCGTTTGGGGCTAGGAAGTTTGGCGGATGGCGTTCTTGGTACTTCCTCTAATTTCTAAAGAAATGCAAGGGTACATTAGTATTATGGCAAGGAATCTAGTTACAAATCTTCATAAAAGCCATAACTCGTCCATAATTAATAACTTTTACATACCTCCTCCTTTTTCTCTAAATCAGCAAACAGCGAATAAATTTGGTCTACTTGGATCAAAACCATATCCCAAAATCCAGCTAAATCCTCATTAGTGGTCTCAGGCTCGTCTGCTGCTGCCCCTCTCTGCATAAAGAATAAGAACTCATGATTACAATTTAGTTCTGGCTCATTTGATTAAGTAATATTAAGCAAAAATTCGTACGTATTTCTTTGCTTACCAGATTCGCCTGACATAATTCGTCGAACTGCTTAAATTTCTTTTTCACTAATAGATTCCCTTTGCCTACCGCCGCATGGATGGAACCGGCTCGATCATCTGAAGGGTCTAATGAATCCAACTCTTTCGCTGCCTTCTCGGATAATCCAAGAATGTTCACTGTAACTTTCTTCATTTCATTTATAAAATAGTTCCCATCCTTAACAGGGGACGATGATGGTGAAGCAGCTTCCTCGACAATCTCTACTTTCTCGGTCACAGCAGGAGCCGGTGTGGGTGTATTTTCCTTGTCCTGTGATGGGGAAAGTTGAGTATCCTTATCTACAGGTGAGGGTGATGGCGTCACCCTTTTCTGTGGTGAAATATTACTTGCTGCAGTATCCAAAATTGTATTTCTTATATCCGATAATGCGGGCGTATTATCAGCATCAGTTTGGTCTTCCAGACTTAAAACATCGTCGATTTTTTCAACACTATCGTGATCGGCTGCTTCCGGTTGTTGAACATAGTTTAAAGAAATTGCAGTCTTATCGAGATTTTCGTTTTTTAGAGCCGGTGAGCGACTAAGGGTTCTTAACAGAGCCATATCCTTAGGTTTAGGCTTCGGCTTAGGTTTTACAGGACTTGTTGCTGACTCACGATTACTGTACAATGATGTATCTTGCGAATTTTTTCTACTCCCTTCTACAGATCTTCTTGAGAAATCACCATCAGAAATGTTACCGAGCTCTAGAGACGCTTCACTACAACCAGTTGTATCATCAGATTCTGCAGAGGACTCCCTTGACAAAGCTTTTTTCATTACTGTACAGACTTGTCCATCCACTCCAATTTTATCTGAACGATTATTACTGCCGTTTGTGTGAATTTGCTCCAATTTTACAGATCTGTCGCTACTAGTCCTATCCTCGATGAGAGAGGCGGGCTCTGGTCCGCTACGCTTTCCATTCGTGGTACTTCCCAGCGATACTGTGACCCCATTTCTATAGCGATTTGCATTTCCATTCAAATTGCCACCCTTATCAATGCTGGTAGGGATGACTGCACCGGCAGATTTTTGCTTAGCTGGGCTCCTCTGTCTCGTCCTGACGGTTTCTTCCTCCTCATCTGAATCTTCCATAGAAGCCCGAGATATACGGTGCTCGATAACACGTCGACCATTCGAGTCCTTGCCACGTATTTCGGGCAGAACTAGGGCTGTGCTTTGCAGGCCGCTACTACTAGTGCTTATCTTGTTTCCATCCCTGTCCTCAATATCCATATCAATCTTCCTAGAAGAAATGATCCCGTCATTATGCGAGTTGTTTCTCTGTTCCTCCCTTGACTCTAGCTTTATAGGAATTATTCTCTCTGGTCCCCGAGGAGGTGAATCCCTCGTTATACTGATGGTCGTAACATGGGACGAAGATTTTCTTCCAACAACACCCTTGTTCGAAACAGCATCCGAGCCATACAGTCGTTCAATACGCTGCATAACAAATGATTTTCCATGTGAGGGGATGTATGGCGTATCTTCCATGATGTCATCTCCTCGAGACATCCCATTCTGAAAGAAAGAACTTTCAGAAAACCGTCCATGATGAGCCGCTGCTGAATTTATAGGTGGAAGGGAGGGTGGTGGGGAGGTTGCAGATTGATTACTGCTGTGATCACTGCTATCATCATCGGTGTTTGGGACTTTACTCCGTGTGAAGGGGGAATGTATGGCGAAATCTGTTTTTATCCTGGGTGTAGCTGCAGACACGCGTGAGGTTGTTGATAGTAAAGATGTTCCGTTCCCCAAAACACTTTTGTTCACCGTTTCTGATGTGACGGATCCGTTGTTGTATGTCATGCAAGAATAGCCGCTGACAGACCTTGACACGTTGAGATAAGAGGGATTTCTCCCGTTCCTTTCATGACCGTTGGCTCCAGGCTAAAATGGAAAAAATCAAAAAAAAATATGAGACTTTGGGTACAATTATGCAAATGTTTTTTGAGCGATGGTATGATATGATGATAACGTTACCTCTGCAGAAGAAAATCTGGAATCAAACATATGCGCAGTACGTTTGACGTACTGTGGACTTTGAAGATCACCCATTGTGTCGTCCGTACCTTCAAAATCCACGTCAATATACAAATTATTGTTGTTCAAAGCCGACTGTTGAGCTAGGGCTAGTGGTCCTGTAAAGTAAATGACAAGACAAAATCACCATATAATTATCTGGAATCATTCATATCCAACCACCAAGACCTCTCGGGGCCCATCATGTCTTGAAACTCGGACTATAGATAAATTTTACCTGGGTTTACCTTGATTTTGATTTATTGAGAAAGAGGAATGATCCCCACTGCTAAATGTGGTATGGGGGCCACCAGGAGCACCTCCTGAATTGTTGGCTGGATCAAGTCCGGATGACTGATTCCCGGTAGACCTGCAAATTACAAAAGAAGATATTCCAGGTTAATATAATTTTCATATTCAGTTCGGTTCATAAAACTTTTTTCCAAATGCTGCTAGCAAAAATTCTTTAAAACGATAAATGTACTTTTGATTGCTATTTTCGTTGAGATTCGTAGCACAAACTGTTTCTGCATAGTTAGTCAAGAGGTTCATATTCATTTTATTTCATCTAATTTAACCTAATATACTTAATTAATGACAACTAAATTATAATGACTTGAAATTGCTCAGCTCCTACCGAGGACTGACTCTCAAATCAACTGACTTAAGCTACTATGTTAATGTTATCATTAATGTTTTTATGATAGTCAGTAGCCAACGCTTATCTTTTCCTTGTCATAAAAACACACACTCACTCACAATCAGTTTCAATCCAATCAGTCTCACAATCCGACATAACGATAATTGGATAAGCCAAGCCAACAAGAGACCTGCATTACGAATAGGTGGCTGCATTTTACAATATTTATTTGTCTGATTGCGATTAGTCTGAAAAGCTTCCTTCCGGTTTTCTTCCCACAAAAATGTACCCAGTTTATAAAAGAGCTTGCTTGTCAGTTGCAAACAATGCATACATGTAAACAGCCTTTAAAACCAGCGTGGGAAAAATCCGAGTCGGAAACAGCCAAAGGCTAAGGAACTTTTTATATGCAATTTAAAATTCATACATGCAAAAAATCCTCAGCTTCATAATTCATTTTCATAGCTTCATTGAACTGATCTATTCCATTCCATGGGATAACAACTGTCAAGATCACGTATCAGTATTTAGTGTAATAAAGGAGGAATATGTAATCGTCATAATTAGAATTAATCATAAACCAGTTTTATTTCTTAATTGTGGATCGGAAGTGGCAGAGACTAGACAAGAGTGTGTCTTCTCGTGCATATTTCTACCAGTTTAGATAAGACCCAGTCATTAATACACCCACCATCTAAATAACCTCTTTTTCGAAAGCAAATATAGCAAATGAAATGAAATAACAACTTTTTAAATTTCTGCTGCAGGTTACTGCAATTTGCATTCAAGAAAATTGAACTTCGGAAGATGCTTCAGGCTTCCGTAAACACACAATTAAAAGAAGCTGCAACTTTTATTAACTTGGTTCGAAGAAATGAAATGGAAATCACATATTTTTGGCTTCACTTTTTAAAACTGTTTTTGCCCTAGCTGTAAAGTACTCCATAACCTTTCAAAATCTTTCAAACAAAACAAACACAAGTACAAATACAAACAGGCACGCTAAAGGCTACAATGAAAATGCAGAGGATATGATTCCCTATTTCATTTCACTTTCCTTTTGGCAAGAAATCCGGAGTAAACCCTTACCTTAACTAGAAGTATGAATTCTAGAGATCTAAAATTATTCCCATTTGAAACAAAACAACTTCTCTAACGACAAATGCTCTGTATCAGAGTTTACCTCTGCTCCATAATTGGCTGGCAACAATGAAGTCTTAAAGTGTTGGCTAATAGGCAAATAAAAGCTATGATGGAGGTGATGATGATGATGAATACCTAAAGCCAAACTAGGTAGTCATTTTATTACTCGATAAAAAAAGATGAAAAATATATTTAAGCCACTCCTTTATAGGAAAAGATAAGGATTTTAGCTAATTCATACCTTCTCCACTAAAATACGTAGCATTTTTATGTGGAAGTCTAATAGTCAATTGCGGTAGCTGACTATTAAAATTGCTAATAAAAATTAACTTTCCGATCTAAAAATCGGAATAATAATTTCATCAACCATATAAATATAGCTAACAAAGTCCATTTTTATTGATATTAATTGGCGATACTGATAAGGCAGTGTAGAAAATGAAAGGATATATATAATTTAGTTATATATATGTATATGGAGCGAAATGTATTCCGGTCAATGGCTGTCCATTTTAATAAAAATTGTATTTTAATGATTTAATGCATACCTATAAAGTAGTCTCTTTACAAAAGTCATGTTTCTCTTGTAAGTACATATTAATTCACTTTGTTGTAATCTAGCTATCACTTATCAACATCGAATCTCTGAGTTATATTATCATATAAATCCACTGCAATTAGTATCATTTTTGCCCCTCCACATCCACATCCATTCCATCAGGATGTTTCCGTGCTATCTCTATCTCTAGCCATTATCAAATTCCGTGTTATGAGTAATGTTAGCATTGTTCCTACAATGCTGATTTATTTGTGATCTGAATAATTTAATTGATCTTCGAGAGACTGATTTGGCATATTGTCTGTATCAGAAGTCAGAACATGTATATTGGATTTGGGTTTGGGAGGTGTATTTGACCCTATAAAAATTATAAGTAGCCTTTTGTCAACTAGTGAAACTAAAGATAAGAATCAACTTAATAAATCCAATAACACTTCCCACGGACCAACATAATTAATTTTAAATTTAGATGGGAAAATGGGAACTACTGATATGTTCAGCTACTTACCCTACATGTATGCAGTCATTAAGATAAATATCAAAATTATTTCCTATCGAACAAAATTGATAGATTAATATTGTGGAGTAAATGACTGGGGGAATATGAAATAAGAACGAATTAGTGAAGGGACGGAAGACAATTTGAGAATAATATGACAATTTTTAATATGCATTTGCAATTAGCATTATCCGCGACTCGGCTACCTGCCCTGCAACCAGTACATTGAACCTAATTAATTAAATATGTAAACTCTGCAAATCACCGGTTCTTATTTTGTTTTGGTGAACTTTTTATTATTGAAACGCAATGTGATACGAACTCCTAATTGCATAAAAATTACATGAATTTGGGCGAATCGTAAACCCATCATTTCCGTCACGCACGCACACCAGTGTCTAGCCATACACAGAAAACGTGCAGAAGCCTTAGTTCACCAGTCGGTGATAGTGGTAGTGGCAGTAACAATTTTGGAAATAATGACCTTTATCTGATTTAGCATTTCAAAAATGTCAACCTGTAATAAAAATGTCAGTCAATGCGTTATGTAAAAAGTCGCCGTACAATACAGCATTTTACATGAAAACGACAAAAAAGGTTCATTCCTATAGTGCTTATGCCACCACTGTTGGCTCTTATCAAAGGATTGTCCATTCGATTCGACGACAACTGTCATGGCCATGTCCTTCCATTTTTATACTTTTAAATTTTACCTTAATTTCTTTAATCCAAACCAATTCACTTAAAACTATCATGTTATCTGCCATCTCACCATCTCGTTGACTGTCCAAGCATGATTCGCTTCAAATCAACACATTCTCCCATTCAAAATAAGTTTTAACAAACAGTTACATTCGTTTCTATAAATAAGCTTAACAGTAAAGCTAGCATTTTTATAACGATGATGATGACCATTAAACTTACATAAACAAACCTAGTTAAGATTGTGTGTTCATCATGCTTTGCTTATCTTGCCATTAATAGGTAGCACTCCACAATAATACCTACCCCCACATGAAAAAGGCATGCCTTGCTCACATGCATGAAAATGAAATGATAATTTTTGAAGAAAAATAGAAACTGAAAGTCAAGCGTATTTTTTTAAGTGTTCATTTTACTGTCTCAAGCAAAATCTTGGCAGGCGGAGATTTAGCATTAAATTTTGGTCGGATGAGGAGGAGGAGGGCACGCGCAGTCAGAAATATGAAAAGTAAAAGTCTACAGTTTTACTATAGACTTATGTTAATTCATAACTTTAACTAATATAATTCCACTACTGTGTGCATTTCAAGCCAAATGCCGGCAGGCGAATAGGCTTTGAGCATTCATAAAAAATATAACTTATGATCCCAAATTCCCTTTTGTAGATAATTTCCACCTATAAAAATTCAGTCCGCATAATTTAAGCAGTACCCTTTGATGTAAGTATCTACACTCGTTTGTGTAGGTTATGTATGAAAGATGAATAAATAATTAAAGGGCCTTCTTTCTCAAAGGCCCCCAAAATCTAATCAATTTTCAATATCTCTTCTCATGTGCCTCTGTCAATTTACAAATATAAATTGTCTTCTATTTGTACATACATTATATCGTCCCACTGCCATTCAAACTCAAGCATATTGTTTGCCGGCTGCCGCTAATTATTCCAAACTCTAAAAATGTAATTATTTTCCACTTTTTTCATACACTTTCAGTTTTTCTTAAAGTTGCTTCCTTCTGCTTTCGTTTCACTTCAATATGAATGATATAACGTGTTTTGCTTAATATTTGCCATTTTTTTGCGTTTACAATTCGCTTGTATTTATCGATCATGTCATAATTGATTTTTCTACAAAGACAAAGTGCAGCAATGAACAGCAAAGCTACATGGCACTGGCACATGCTAAATTGCACCTGTTTCATACTCAAACACTAGCCAAGAGAGTATACGCTTTGGCTCTAGCAAAGCAAAGACAACCAATCAGTGTAATAATCATTTTTAAAAGAACATTTAGCACGATTTACACAATTGTTCAATTAAAACATACCTGTTGGCTCATGTTTCCGCGTCATTTTCTACAGGCCTAATTCCCATCTTCGATTTTTAATTTCACTGTAACAATGCAATAATGATCGATGTGAACATGCCTCTTTTGTCGATTATGTGTTGACATGAGAGAAAGAGAAACAAATCTCTCTAAACAGGATTAACAATCACATTAATTTTTTCATAAAAAAGTTTCTTAAATAATCCATTTTGTAGCAAACAAAAACAAATACAATCTTTCATTTAGAGATATATTATCTCTGCACCAGGTGAAACTGCTTAATTAACCAACTTGTTAAATCGATAACATTCTGTTTCTTAAATGTGCAATCAACCATTTCACTCCGGACACAACCAGAAGACCACAAGAAAACTTTCAAGAAAAAAATCTCTTCTCATCAACTCATCTCATACGATAATTTTTAAAGGGATTTTTCTGAGAAAAAAAGTTTGCTCCTTGCTTGTTCTGTTCATAATAATGTTTTTGACATGGCTTATTCCAATTTCCGATCTCTCCTTCACAAGCCTATTTTGCTTTTGCCAAATGCGGTATTGCTGCACAATGACTGTGACTATATAATCACATCATAACTGTGATGATGCACTTTATTAAATGAGCTGGGACTATGTATGTATGTACTTAGCACACATTACATTTCACCTTCAACTGTCTATTTGGCTTGCCTTCTCTCCTTCACGTAATTCCTTAATACAAAGCCATATTAATAATCACCAACATTATCATTATTATTATCCGCAAGGCTCTTCTTCCTCTCTCGATCTCGTCGACTCCACTCTTCAAAAAATATTTACACAAAAAATTATATTTGCCATATACAAATACAAACAAACTAAATCCGTTGCATGATCATCTCAGCTCATGATCCTTTTCAAAAGACACAACAGGTAAGAAAATGTGAGCAGGTGAACCATTTTTCCATCATTCCACAAGGCAAAAGTCAATTTTAATCCTTCACTCGTATGCATCGCCACGAACTATGGTTCAATTGAATTCAATTCAAGCAAGCCCAATAAAAACGAGTAGATTTATTCTATTCATGATTCACCATCACAAAATGCACCTTCAGCTCACACTTCACACAAGAAGGTAGAATAAGAACCGAAGATGCGATATGAATTGTGTATGATTTTTTTACACACACGAAAATGAAACGGTGATGGAAGACGATGATCCTTCATCTTCATCATCCTACAAGTAACTGCAAACACAAGCCATGTTCATTTTCTGAAAGGGATTTTAAAAAGTGACTTTGCCTTAACGGTTCTCTCTCTATCTCAGCCATAATATAATTTCGATCTTCTCACTATCAACAATGAGCATAACCATAAAAAAGTGTTTGCACTGCAGTCTGCAGCAATAATCTGCACTGTGGTTGTTATAAAAAAAACGATAGAGTTTGAGTTAGGTAGAGAGAGATATTTTCATGTATGTTCTCATTCCCATTACATTACCCACAACAGACAACACAACAATAATAATTCATCCCTGCAACAATAGTTGGCTCGAGGCAAGATTTTTATATTTTTGCAGGGTTTGTATGGATGGGCTGAAATGTGTGTAGCGAAATGTATTTATGAAATGGGAATGTGTGAGCAAAAGCAAAAATTGCCACGGGCTTATGGCTCATCTCTGAACATTTTTGCTTTTGATATAGGAATTTATGTGTAGTCTACATTCTAGATGGGATTTTATGGGATGCTGGGAGGGAGTGTAAAATGTAAACTTTAGACAGAGTATCATTTTATATTTGATTCATAGGCATAATGTAGATAAAGAGGTACATTGCATACATTTAGAATTTAAATTCCCATTAATTGTCATCGTCATCATCAAGTCAAGATTTAAAGTTATGAGATCCAACATAGTAATTAGAATGAATAATGATAATGAATGATGACGATCATTCTGTGATGATGAGAAAGGGAAGGGACACAACAGTGAACATTTCAGTCACTATCTATATCTCTTTTCCCCGTTGGTTGTACATGAAAACTTGCCACTTGTCATCCCTACAATATATTTAAATGAAGAAGCAAAGGACAGAGAAAACATTAACTCTCTTGAGATTAGACTGACAGACTTCATTTTTTTATTATGGTCAATCTTCTTCGATAATCCCACTTATCAAGCGGAGCCACCAATGAAAGTATTTGAATTTGAAGATAGATTTGGACATTCGATGAAACGTTTGCATTTAGTGTCACTCAATCAACAATGAAGTGATTAGTACCCACTCTCTCTGCACTTGGGAATGAACTTGGGTATGATATATGAAAGTGACCACAAAAATCCGGAGATAATACGGAGCCAATACAATTACAACAACATGGATCATCAAAAGAAGTGAATCGCCTTATACGGAAAATGTCTACATGGCACTCCGTTGATTAAGCATATTATTATCTGTTTCTCAATTCGGTTTCTGGCTCACTGAAGTGTCTCGTGGATATGTGCAAACATTGTAAATTTGAAAGAAAAAAAGACTCAAGTACAGGACCCAGCATATCCTAAGGTAAACTAATTCAGATTCAGAGAGTGTGATGAACCCTTTCATTACAGTTTAATGAGTGCCAGATGAGTATTTTTAAATACTGTAACTCTATATTATTATTTTGACAACAATGTATATTACGAGAACTTTCACTTTCCGGAAGCTCAGCATTAGTAAATACAACGCAACATATTATCAAATCGAGAATTGAGACAGTTGAAAAAATATGACACATTTTTATCTTTCATCCTTAAGCCCGCCCCACCATTAGCGCAAATGAAAGTAATGAAAGAAGGCAGATATTAGTATAACACGAAGTTAATTTTTTCTTACCCCTACAATGCAACAATTACCAGTTTAAAAATAAATAGCATATTATACCTTACAAAATGAAATGACTAGGTATATATAATTCTTCACGAAATGATGTTCGACTCAACTTTATATCAATTCGAAACATTCATCATCCATATTCCATTCTATATTTCCTCTCATTGTTAGCAGTTCCTCCAAAGACAAATATTACATATATCTACCTACACAATGCCCTCTCGGCTCACCACATGAGTATGAATTATACTTTTAATGTTGCCAGTCAGTCAATAATACTATAATTTTCTAATCTTCACTACCGTCAATAGCATATAATTATAACTATTATTTATTTTAACTACGAATAAGGATTTGTTTTCCGTCAGCCTCAGCATAGAACAGAATTAGAGAGATCGGCTTTTGGCGTCCCTCTCTGATTGTGTGACCTAGCTTACTCAACTCATTTAATAGCTTTTTAAGTGAGAGATATGGCCATTTATAGGAGATACCTATGAAGACTATCTCACGCCTACATCATCAAAGATGGCAAAAACGATTAGGGTCCACGTTCACGCATTTCAGATAGATACGATACATGTGACAATGTATTTAATAATCCATGTACAGCCATAGATTATTGCGATTTATGTTCATTTGAATTCGAAGGTTTTGGAGAGCACAAGTTGCAAATTGAATTGCATTCATTTTTGTTCTTAATTGTCTATTATATTTAACCTCGCTATAATAAGTTATGGCATCATTTACATTTCAGTTGCCGACAAATTGGAAAGACCATCTGAATTATTTGAATCAATGGGGTGAACAAGCCAAGCCATATAAAAGAAATATAAATATCTCATTTCCTTCATCGTTAGTTATTTATAATTCTTATTCCTAGTTGAATTGAATTATCGCAAAAATGATAGTACATATTCGCCTAAATGAGTGACAGGCTTTTAATGAATATCAAATATCAACAATAGCTACTTTCAAAGACATTAAAGCAGTCTTTATGGCCACTTTTATACAATTCATTTCCACCTGTCAAACTCAATAACTGAAGCAGCCAAATGCTACTTCATCGTTATCTTTACAATTGCGATCTTTACCATGTGCATGTGCAAACAACTAGAAAACGACTTTAATTCAACTGCAAAGACTAATTTACTTTTTTTCGTGTAAAAATACTCAAATCTCTCATTCCCATCTTAACACATGAATGGATATGAGCTATTAACACGATATCACTTTGTATTTTATTATAACGTTAGTTAACTTCATATATCATTATATTATTCCCGACAGACAGCATTCATTCATAATCACTTCAGTGCGTTTACATTTTCTAATATTTCTTTTCTTCAATTCAAATATCCTCGTCAATTGTCATTGTTCACGTCACAATCATAATCATTTTGAGTCATAAGCACCCTTTATGCTCAACCGTGCTTATAGTTGAGTATCTTATCTTATGGCTGCTTTACTTTTCCTAATAGAAAAAATTGACGAAAAAGTCAATCGACGCCATCACTCATTTAACTTCACAGCTCATCTCTTAAGTGGATATTCAAGTTATTGAAATAACAAATGACGAGAAATTATTATACTTTTAGTAAGTGAGAATTTATTTGAAAAGTACAGAAGAAGCTTCAGTCATTCAATGAGTCGCGTCGCAATCATCAAAGTCAAACAAACTTTTTTATTGCATCATGATCGCAAAATGTTAACAATGAACATGATGATGAAGAGGATGACATGTGCATAATAATAAAAGTAATATGTCTAGAAAAGGACTCTTCAAACTTCAGAGCAGAACGTCTCCCTTCTTGGTCACTTCCCCACCATCATTACTATCATTATTTCCAAACATGCAAAAAAAATCCCCTTAACTTTAACTAGAAAAAAATTGCAATTAAAAAAGGACATGATCCCCATTATTGAGGGAGAAGAAACATGATAGTAGTAATAATCATAATGAGGATAAAAAACGATTTAACAAGACATGCCGCAATATTTCCAAGATGATTCTATGTCTCCCTTCCCCCTCCTCACAACTCCGCCCACGCCATGTTGGACAAGAGTCGTAAAGTTTTGAATGGGTAGTGCAGTGCCATTGTATGAGCCATTTTTTTTGCAGTTTATTGAGAAGTGCATAATAAACACGAAATTTTAAACACTTTTAGTATCTATCTAGAAGAAGGATAAAATCCCACTATGTAGCCGTCTGTGAAAGATTACCGTTAGCCAAACAATAAAAATTAATAACTCACGACCATCCACACGATCCCCGTAATTATATGCACAGGCTGGACTGCAATTGGCAACAATGCAAACTTGCACCTTCTCTAAAAATAAGTGCTTCTGCTTATTCGGTTTTTTTACGACTACCGAATAGGTATAAACTTACCAGAAACAGCATTTGAGGGCATGCTTGAAATACAAGCATGTTGTCGATGAGGATGGGGAAGAAGATGGGGATAATGATGATGTCATTTTTGACAGTTTGAGAGTGCAACAAAAAACAACAATAACAATAACTAATGCACGCTTAAGTTGCTTTATCGGGGATAAATTCTAATTATAGTTATAACTGTACTATTCCATTGCATCCGACAAGTAAACAAATACATATACTGAATTTTTTCCACTGCCTCTATTTCATGCAGAGTTAAACTAGTAATTCAAATGGCTTCTTTTAACGATAATTGGAACCCTATTAGGAAAATATCTATTAGTTTCGTCTTCCATTTTGGATCGTAATGAGAATGAGACTGATCGATGGCCATAACTTAACTAACTGTTCTCTGCAGTTCCACCACAGGAGGTAGTTTCATGAGAGTGGTTCTGATTTGATAACCTGTCATGCTGCGTAATAGCTTCTTAATCTTAATCATGCATTATCATTGCTATTCCTAATCCCAATATATAAATTTTCCTATAACTATTCATTTCTATTTCTGATGATGATATGAGATGATGCGTGATGTGGCCAGGAGTTGGCGATAAAGTTTAATGGTCAGTTAAGAAGAGACTTAAGTTAAGAGAGAATTCAGCAAATCGAATAAATAAATACACTTAGCCAGCGACAAGTGCCGTAAAATGAGGCATTTGCAGAATACGTAATTATATTTATATACCTTATTATCAACCTTAGATTATCATATTGCTGATTGTATAGATTCTTTAGCTCATCATGCTATTAATGTTACACAAATGTTTGAAATAGGAT